>AYEL01051072.1:0-32028 GCA_000484575.1 Olivierus martensii | reverse complement strand
CTCTAAAATAAAAACTCAATCATTATTTAAAATACTTATTACAATATATAAAACCAAGAACAAGAAAAAGCTTTATTCACAAACAATGAGAAGATATTCTACAGAAGTTTAAAGAATCAACATACCATAAACAATCATATCCAAACACAGAAATCATTAGAATATTAATGGTCATTTTTCAAAATGATTACAGAATACAAATACATGCTGGTTTAAACAAAAGAATACAGAACATAATAATTATCAGAAATAATATACAGTAAAATCTGTCTAAGCTGGACTGTACAAATCAGAAACCTGCTCAACATGGAAAATATTTTTATTCCCAAACAACTTCCATAGAAATATCAAAGAAAGAAAATATCTGTATAACATGGAAATGGAAAGCATTTAAAATTTCACTGAATAAAAGAACACCTGTATAAGATGGAAAAATAATAATTTTTTCCATCTTATAAAGGAAAAAGTGGTTTTGAATTTGAAACCATTGGTCAACCTGAACAAGGAATGGAAGAATTTTCTGAAGTAACACACATTAATGGAATTCAGACATTTATAGGACAACTTGAAGTCATTAGTATGCAGGTAAATACTGAAGAATATGTCAGCATTGATAGAAACTTTTTAATAGAGGCAGATTACCAAACTATGAGTGATTTGATCCAGTCAATTAGAGAAGAAAATTCAATAAATGAAAAAGATGGCAGTGAAAAAAAACTGGGAAGAGACTTTCCAGAAACAGAAAAAATAAGAAATTTTGCTAATGCTACAAATAAATTAGTGTTAGAATTTTTTGAACATTTCAGTTGCATATAAATTACCGAAAAATTTTTGCAAATATGTACAATGATGGAAAGGGAAACATATTTAAACAAGCATGCTAAACAAAAACTCTTGACAAAATGTGGAAAAGAAAATTTTGTAATTTTTGTACTTGATATAAATACTATATATGATGACAAAATGTGGAAAAGAAAATTTTGTAATTTTTGTACTTGATATAAATACTATATATGAGAACTGAATTACTGAATACTGAAGAACTGAAGAGTAAAATTTTAAAATAAAATTTGTAGTTCAGTCCTACTTGTTGCATGTTTTTCTAATACATCATTATATGTCCAGTTTATTTGCTTTTCAAAAATACCCTATTCATTTTATTATATAGGCTAGGGGTGGGCAACCTCCAGCCCGTGGGCCACATTATTTTATTACATCTAATACCAAAGCTATGTATATTTACATATCTGCACCTTCTCTTTTTTAAATAAATATTATCATCATCAATTGTTTTTGTTTTGGCCCGTGACCCACCATAAATTTTTCTATATGGCCCCTACAAAACAATGGTTGCCCACCCCTGATATAGGCTAATACAGTAATTTGGTGCTATATTTTCTTTATATATTACCAAAATATGTACTATTGCAATAACATGTATTGTAAATGCATTAAATGCCATTTTTTGATTCCAGAGATCTCTCTAATAACTTCTGAACTACTTCATTGATTTTTATAAAATTTAACAGGAGCGGCTGTCCCAATTAAACGAAGTAATAATAAATTCTAAAATAAAATATGTAATTCGTAGGTAAATAAATAGATAAAAAAATAATAATTAGGTACAGTCGGTTGCAGAAAGATCCGAACATTAGCGGAAACGGTTGGGCTTTCCTACAATATGCAAAAACAGACCGCGTAATTACTCCAGCAGTAGATCAGTGTAAGTAGAACGTGGTAGCGATCATACAGGCAGTCGCTTAGCAATGGGGGTAGGAAGGTTCATTGAATGGGTTTTAGATTTATACGACAGAAACACTATTTCGTTGACTATTTCTACTTTTATGTTTTATAAATACATTAGGTAATATAAAAAATAATAATGTAGCAAATTAGGGATATAAAATTACTAGCAATGACTGAATTAGCAAGCAATAATCTGCATACTCAGATGCACTTTAATAAGCCAATTCAGACAACAAGTTGTTGAAGTCCGAAAAGTTCGGCGGAAAGTATCCAGTAGGCCTTATAACTATAAAATAAAAAATTGTGCTTGAAATGTTATAATGACTCGTTTTTATTTCTATCTATTCCCAAACTTATTTTTCCGCAGAACCCTCAATGAAATTCCCACTAGTCATAGCACCGAACCTACCGCTAACCTTAAACCCGCCACATTCAGATTTAACATGTAATAATCCGTTAATAAGTGTTATTTTACTATTATGGCAATTTGTCTCGCGGAATCTTAAATATGTATTTCATGGAACCCACTTTGGGAAACCCTGGGCTACACTATATTTGCACGAAAATTATGTTTGATACCTAACATGCCTATTGTTTTTATTTTATTCATCATAACACTCCATAACAGTTTATCAATGTATTCTAGCTTGCTAATTAAAATAACAGTCTGTTTGAGTGATGAGCGAAAGATCTCGGTTATTTTAACAGGTCTGTCTGACTGGATAAATATTTTACATAATTTCCAAAGGTCTTGTCTGGAAAGGTTGTCCTGTATATATTGTAGACAAATAAAACATATATAACATGTCACTACTTGATATCTGGCAAACGCTAATGCGTATAAAAATTAATAGGCTAAATCTATCTGGAAATTAGTTAAATTAAACGTTAAATATTTCAAAATCAGTTTATGTTACAATAAATAATAAATTTTAGGCGACTAAATATATAGTAAATGAGAGTTTTAAACGTTATCAGCATATAAACATTTCATTTCTCTGTCGGTTTTAATTATTCGACGAATTGCGAACAAACAATTAAATTTTGAAAGTTTACATCACTCCAGGGACATATATATTTAGATGACTTATTTATGTTTTATTATTAAATTTATACAAAGTTCGATATAATTTAATCTAGTTTGAAATGAAATTCAATACTATGTTCTTACAAGTTATAAGGAGAATATTCAAAACTAAAATTGTCTTTCAATGTTTTGTAAAAACTGAAAGTGCTGGAAGAATACAGCAAATATCACATAACAGCATTTAATCATGTCAATTACGTCATTGAGATTCTCGCATCTCTGACATCTAACCGTCCCGTTTCCTCCACAACGAGAAGATTCCATTTACTTCTCCGTAACTCGCCTGTAATTTCCAGATTTTGTAATCAATACTACTTCCTCTTATGCTACCCCTATGAACGATGTTCGGATCTTTCTGCAACCGACTGTACCTATTTTAATGATTTATTAAAATAGGTACCGATCAAGCCATTAAACTCAATTTTAATTAACCCTATAAATTTATCTATTTAAAAATGGCAAACATTCAATCTTTTGAGATAAAGATGAGAAAGTGATGAATATTGAGATTACCCTATAGATTTATTAAGATTTTTATTTTTTATCATTGACAAGAGATAGCACAAAGCATTAAAGCAGAAGATAATGCATAGTTTGTGTGCATTCTTCTTACAATTTTTAAAATGGAATAGTCTTAGGTTATTATTTATATAATTTAATGTATAAATTAATTATATTGAAAATGATTTTGACAACACATATTTTAATTCCTTAACTTTAATCATTCCAAATTAAATGACATATTCAGAAAGATGATTAGTTCTTTCTAGAACTGCTTATTCATATTTAGAAGAAAGAATTTTAAATGAATATTTTTTGACTATGTTGATAATTAATTTATAATGAAAAATCAGTTAAAAGCTATTAAATTAATAAGTTAAAATATTAAAATAATAGTTAAAAGTTGTTATAAAAAGTTTTGTTTGAAATATTTAATTTTTCTTTATCAAACTATACATAGTACTTCTGATTTCAGTTTGATAGATACGGTACAGATCATTGACTAATCACAGAATTCCAGATTATTTTTATCATTATTTCATGCCAAATCTTTTAAAAATGATACAACCTATAAATTATTTTTCATGAATTTATTTTGACATAAATTAATTATTTCATCAAAATTAATTTAAAAATTAATATCAAAAGAAAAAGTATTTTAAACTGTTAGTTTATATTTTTTTACAAAAAATAATTTCATTCCATTATATAAATCATTGTTGTCCTTGCTTTTCTGCTGTATCTAATTACTTATGCATTTCCTTTTATACAAATAATTAGTTTTAACTTACTATTAGTCCAGAATTTATGAGAATATAAGGGTTAGTTGTCTACTAGAAAGAAAAAAGTTTAATATAAATTTTGCAAAAACCAAAAATTTTTTTACTAACTTAAAAGAAATAAATTTTTGAAGCCTGATCATTTATAGCTGAAATAAAAAATAATCATTTTTTAGTCTATTCTTCATAAAATATCAAAATTTTCTTTAAATATCTGATGAAGAGAACTTATAAATCAATAATTGTAAAAAAGCAAAGTATTACATTTCACATTTTGTAATTTATTGTTAGAAAAGAAAAAAAATCCTTAAATTATAAAAAAATATTTTTTAAACAAATAAAAAAAACAATTCAAACTGAAAAATGTATACATGCACACTCCTCTACTTACAAACATTTTTGTTATGAATATTTGTACTTATAGATTATGAAATTTCATTTTCAAATTTTGTGAAATTTTAAAATCTCTTCAATAATTTTAAACAATATGATAGCTGAATGCTCTAGCAACCAATATTAAGTAAAATTACACAGTTATTCTATTATAGCAATATTTCAAGATGACTGTAATTACATAAAAATAACTCACTTTATAATTGGAACTTTTTGTTCAAATCTGTGAAATAAGAAACTTCTAATTGGCATAATTGTGAAATATATTATAAAACACAGTATATAAAGTGATTTCAGTAGTTTTTAAGGCCAAATAACAATAATATCTGAGTTTGAACAATCTGATTTACAAATAAAACTAGCCTATGAATTATGTTAATAACTAGAGGAGTGTGTGCATTGTGAAGTTTATTCTAACAAGACTGAAAATTTTCACTTCAGTAATTCTATAGGAAAAAAATTAAGACAAAAATACAGAGAGAATAGAAATTTGCATAAAAATAATTCAGGTCTGAGGGAAATGGGTATAGTTGAAAAAGAGATTACAAAATATTAAAGATAAACCTTCACAAAATGAAAAGATTAAGGATAAATTTATTATTTTTAAAAATCTCTTGAACAAGCTTGAAATATATAAGGCAAGAAATTTTGCCACAGAACTCATGGCAGAGTCATTCTGAAAATTTGTTAAAAAAGAGCATGTCTGTATCTCTTTTAAATAGTTCTGGATTTTAATATGGCATAAAAGAGAGAGAGAGATAGAGAATATGCTCCTATGGACCACCACTTCAAAAGATACAGACATGCTCTTTTTTAACAAATTTTCAGAATGACTCTGCCATGAGTTCTGTGGCAAAATTTCTTGCCTTATATATTTCAAGCTTGTTCAAGAGATTTTTAAAAATAATAAATTTATCCTTAATCTTTTCATTTTGTGAAGGTTTATCTTTAATATTTTGTAATCTCTTTTTCAACTATACCCATTTCCCTCAGACCTGAATTATTTTTATGCAAATTTCTATTCTCTCTGTATTTTTGTCTTAATTTTTTTCCTATAGAAGATACTGAAGTGAAAATTTTCAGTCTTCTTAGAAGCCATATTAAAATCCAGAACTATTTAAAAGAGATACAGACATGCTCTTTTTTAACAAATTTTCAGAATGACTCTGCCATGAGTTCTGTGGCAAAATTTCTTGCCTTATATATTTCAAGCTTGTTCAAGAGATTTTTAAAAATAATAAATTTATCCTTAATCTTTTCGATATTTTTCACTGATATTTTTTTCTAAAACCATGTTTCTTATTGTTATCATATATACATATTTTAACATTCATTGTTCTGTAGAAATACTTTTATAGATATTTAAAATGTTGATAAATGGTAATAAGCAGCAATGTGCTGGTAAATTTTTAATAACCAGACTGCTGAAAAACCTTTTATGTATTTAAATACATAAATTTACTATAAATATTACTGATTAAGTGGAAACATACAAGAAAATAGAACACAAAATTTTCATATAATATAAAATATTCAAAATTCTTTATTGCAAATTTTAATTGATTCTTGCAGAATGCTTTCATTGATTTTTTTCTGAACTCATATAACCGTAGCCAATCTATAGTTATAATTCACAACCACAGATTGGTAGATGAACACAGCCAGAAAAGTATTGCAACTTTTAACTTATTGGAATAAAACTTACAAAAATACTGAGTTATTTATTCATTCTATACAAGTTTATTGTTCATATGCTGCTCAACAGCCATTTCTGGTTTATAATTCAACTATCAAGTGGACACGCTTTTCTTTGGAATATGAGCAGGTGCATGGCACTTGAGCCACTGCTTTCTTTCCAAGTGTGCCACTTGGAAAGAAAGAAAATAAAATTATGTATATAATCATCCTCATATGTTGGTCAGATTAACTGTGTGAAATGCTTCAGTTTTCCACCCTGGAGAATTGGATTCAATTCTGGGTGTCATCTCTTGGAAATTTTATTCATGAGGGCCCTTGAATCCCCATCCTCCACAAGTTAGAGTATCTTTCAGCAGTGCTGATCATCTTGTGATAGAAGCTGTTTCACACTGCCATTTAATACTCTGCAGAGTAGGAAATGACATTGTCTGTAAACAAAAATATCATTTTTCTGCTTAAAAACTAGCTTATAAAATTCATGAAAATTTAACAAATGGCTTACACAAGCCAGTACAAACCAGCTCCAGTATATCATTATAATCATTAAAATAATAACAAAAATAATCATTAGTAACCTCAAAATTAGAAATTATTTAAACACATATATTTTAAAATAAATGATTAAAAAAATACGTATGTATTATTTTACATACTTAACTAATGAATCAGTTTAACAGAAAAAAAACTCTGCATAGGAAAGTTCCTGTGTAAAGCTATTTTTCATTTAAATTTTTATACCAGGAAGGAGGATAATAAATTCATCAATTAGTTTAATAAAATTCAAAATATATTAATAATTTAAAAATCACTAACCTTTATAATCAATATATACTAAATCAATAGCTTGAATTCTAAATGACTTTGCAATAAGAACAATTTTCTGACGTGCTAATAATAATTCAATAGCATCTGGTGTTCTTGTAGCTCCTAAAATAGAAAAATTTTTAGCTCTTAATTTTTTATGTAAAGGATGTTTTTGATAATCCCCATTGTAAGTCAAAAATTATAATTTAATAATGTTAATAATTTCATAGTAATAATTGACAATGGCATACTGAATCCTTTAAGATGGTATAATTATCTGGATTTGATCTTGGGTCCTGAAGATCATAAGATTATTCATTTGAACACAATTCCAAAGTGTAAAATCATCTGAAATTGAATTTGGATCCCCAAGGTAGTAAACAATTGCTTTACTATATTTTTAATAAAATAAAAACTATTTCTAGCCAATATGCTGTGATGCTATGAAAATAGCCAAGTTCAGAATATCATATGGGCAATTGTAAAATCAGAATATCATAAATCAAGAATAACCTGCATTTTAATATTTATTTTCAATTTATTTTCTAATAATTCTGTTTTTAATTATTAAATATTTTATTAAAATCTATGAATAATTATGATTTGAAGAACCTGTTTTATATTTAAAATTAATATCAAAATTTAATTAAATTTATTAAAAATTTAATAAATTTCCCAATCTTATGCTGAAAAGCATATTATAGATCATTAAATTTTTAAGATGTAATTTATTAGATAAAAATATATTAATAACCTTGTTGTTTTTCCCACTTCTCTTTAGATTAATGCACATATTTGATATCTAACTTGGTGAACTTTGAGTTTAATTTTAATTTCAAAAATTTAATATTAAATCTTGTTATTTCTCTTTTTATCTAAAATATTGCCATGTTACTGAAAAAAAGCAATTAACTTCTCATTTTCACACTTAAAATCTTTATTGAGAAACAGCATCAGAGTTTTTTATTTTGTCCAATATAAATATCAGTTATTTTGTATATCATATTCAAATTAATATCAGATAATCAAGTTGCATTAAAAGTACTTGATAGCCCCCTGTTTTACTTCAAAGTTTGTGTGGGAATGTCATTATCTCATTGTGGAACTGGCTAGTAGGAACAGAGTTCAACTTGTTTGGGTGCCAGGATACAAGGAGATTGAGGGAAATGAGGTTGCAGATGAGTTGGCTAAGGAAGGGGCTTCTTGTCTCTTTATTAGAAGGACCTGTCCTGGTCATCAAATTTTATACATTTGGGCAGATTGTCAGCTCAGCACCTCTCTCATTGGAAGTTTATTCCTGGATTAGCAAAGACTCTTATTTTAAGCCCTTCTTTACAGAGAACTAAAAAGTTATTTGCATTGCATAAAAATCAAGCTAGGATTGTTACAAGGCTCCTTATAAGACATTGTTATCTTAGAAGACCTCTTTACCTTAATTAGGATTGCTGATAGTCAAACTGTAGATGATGTCAGGGAGGAGATGAAACTCTTTTTCAGATTTTATGTGAATGTGTGGCCCTTTCAGGGCTAAGGTATGATCTTCTAGAGTTTCATTTTTCTGCACTAGATGATCTTTTTGAAGAAAATACTGTCTTTTGTGGAGTAAGATGGGATCCTTATGGGATGATCCTGTTAGAATACACAATAGCTCACTAGTTGATCATAGTGCTAGGGCTGTTTAAAGCCTCTCCCTTTCTTACAGTCATCATCATATTTAGATTGTTATAAATAACAATTAATGAAAGCAATTAAATAAAATTATATATTAAGTAAAAATATTATCATCTGTATTTTGTTAATATTTTATTAATTATTAAATTTGTTAATTTTTATAATATAATAAAAATATTTTAAAAGAATAAATCTGATTAAATGAATTGCTTCTTTATATGCATTCAAGATATGTCTAGAAAGTTTTTAGTCTTTTAGAAATCTTTCTATCAAGATAATTTACATTTGAACATCTTTATCTCTCTGCATAAATTGCACAGATCTAAATTATATATTTTAAGTTTTATAAGTATTGCTACAATTAATGTAATAAAATTTAATTCATGAATTCAAAACCCCATCTGGAAGTTTTTTAGATTATATTATTTTAAAAATCTCTTTAAAAAGCCTCCACAAGCTTAAATTTTTTTAAATAATAATGCCATGCAAGTTATTAATTTTATTATTTAATACTGATATGGTTCAAAATTGTTTTGTTTTTTAATTTCATTATATTTTCTAAACTATGATCTTTATAATTTTAAAAGCAAAATAGGTTTCCCATTATTTTATATATAGATAAGGAAAAATTCTGTACCAGAAATATTCAGACAATGATATTAATGTTTTTATTTTATTGATTATAATTTCCCATTTTAAGTCAGTTTCTGTTTATGAAATTAAAACAGAAAATATTTGTAAATCAAATTCTTGTAAATTGGAGAATAAATTTTCATTAATTACTATTAAAAAGTATTATAATGTGTTCTTGGGCTCAAAAAAAAGCCAATCATTATTCAATGAAAAAACTAAAATACTATCCAAATATATAAATGACAAAATAACTTCAAATAAATAGCATTAATCTAATATATAAAACAAGCAATTGTTGTATGTTTGTTTGTAAATTTTATCTTGAAAATAAACCTAAGGATTTTGACAAAATGAGGTGAATCTACCATTATGAGATGCAAAAAATGATTTAGATAGATCTTGACATTGAGAAAATTCATTTACTTATTATGCTTCATGGATGTCTCAAAGGACTATGCAATGGAATGCAGAATCCTTCTGACACATCCAATGATTCTGACCCAGCTGTGCAACAACATCAATCAAGGTGAAGATCACTGGAGAACAATCTGCCCAAGAAGTACATTCCACAAATCACAGTAACTCAAGCAAAGATCAACTTGGATGTACAATCAGTTTTTTGTAAGACCATCATTTGCTATCACTATGCACAAAGTATCCTTTACAGAGTGAAGCTCAGCCTTCCTACTAGTTATTATCAATCTAACAATGCAATTTTCTTAGGAAAAGTGTAATGATAATGATTTCAGGCCAGCTGCTAACCTGAAATCATTATATAGACTTCTATTTGTGTGATAACATTTATATCATTTGGAATTATCCAAGTTCAATTCTGAGTTCCATACCTACATATGCTTTTAAAGAACCTTGGGCACTGTCCATCAATCCCGATCCTTGAATATCTGATTTTTAATGTCACTATCTAATTATTTGCCAATTATTTAGTAGTCCTATTTTAATCATCATTGTAGGTCTCATATCTGTGGAGAGATTAGTGGGACTGTAAAGGTGGGGATCAAAAGGCTGGTCCTGGATATGGAATTCTTGAATTTCTCAAAGAGTGGACTGGAATTCGATCCTAGTTTTCTAGTGGAAAATCAAAACATTTCCATGCATTCAATGTAGCCAATTTTCAGCACCTATTAGCAGACCCAATCATACATGGTGTAAGCAGTCAGCAGTTTATTTCAAGAATGATCTTGCTATTTACTAATCTCTAAGTGGAAAGCAGCATAAAATTGGAAAGAAGCAAAATGTGTCCAAAATTTAATACCTAGTGTTCTTTAACAATTTCATAAAATATTCAAAGAAAACAACCATCAAATAATTCACTATGAACATTAATCAAAAATCAATATCATAAAATAATATTAAATGTTTCATTATAAACACAAAAAAATATAATTATATTATATTTTCCATATAATTTATAATTACATATAAATTCAATGAAAAATACCATTTCCCTAATTTAAAAATTGATATTGTTTTTTGTCTACTATATTGCTGTTTGATAAAGAGTTAGCTTACCATCTGGAATAATTGGATTCAGTTTGGAAACCCACACCTCCAAATTTCTTTTGTAGGGGTTTGAGCCTGAACTAATGAACTTCATCTATGACTTTACAATTGACCCCATCACTCACTTGGCCAGATTAATTTAATAAAAATGCATCAGCTTTCAACTCAGAGAATCAGGATTGAATCTGGAATCCATTATTTTGCAAAGTTTATATGAAAGTTCCTGAATAAAAAAGAATAGATGATATTGGCACTTTTTAAATTCTTTTACATTGACAAGGAATGCCTTACTTAATTTTTCATACATACAGATTATAAATTTCTCATATAATCAAGGTAATGGCTCATAAATTGAGTTTTGGTATAAATTATATTTGCTCATAAAATTAGGATTTTGTATATTGGGTTCATTTGTATAATAAAATTTTTAAAATATATGATTATCATAAAAATTATAATTTAAGAAAATTGTATAATATAGTTGTTTTAAAAAATAATTATTATTGTATTATTAAAAATATATAAAAATTAACAGTTTAGCCCTAATATATAAAAATTAACAGATAATAATTTAAAAATTTAACTATATATATGATAATCATGAAACATTAAAAAAATATATATTATATATTATTACCAATATCAGCACAATAATCATCTGAACCAAATATCAATCCATCCAATATAAAAGGATATTCATTTGATAATTCTACTGCTTTTTTACAGATCTCTCTTAAATCCAAAAGTCCTTGAGCACTTTCAACAAATAATATCAAACGAAATTTATCTGGCAGCTGTCGATTCTTAAGATTTTTTTTAATTTGATGAGCTACCTATAATAAAGTGTAAAAATTATTCCAATAGTTGCAATGAATTTATATTTAAAATTTAATAATAATAATCAATTTTTTATCTAAGATAAATTATATTTGTCATACTTTTTATCTGTTATTCTAAAATATATTTTAAATCTTTTGTTACCAGTATAAATTAATATTTCATCTATACTGATTGTATTTTGCATAATCACTATAAATTTGAATAAATGGATTTGAAGTACTCATTATTTAATTCATCATAATGTTAAAAACATTTGTTACATTATTAACATGCTTTAGTTATTAAAATAAACTTTTATTTTTAGATTATAAATAAACTACTATCTGTTTGAAATTGTACTTAAAAATAAAGTTTATTTGAGAATGTTTTCAATCTATTACAATATAATGATCCATTATTTTTCAGAAATGATATTTGTAATAGAATGAAAATATTTCTGAATAAACTTTCTGTTTATTTTTTTATTATTTATCTAAAGTTATACTTGTTTGCTGAGAATTTTAAATAGAAACAGGTTTCAGGATACAAAAAAAATAATAAAAAAAAATTACTAAGTTATTGAAAATACATACCCATTCTACATGTTGAACTTTATCTACTTTAGGTATCATAATTGTTGGTGGTAATCTAACAGCATTAAATATTTCAGTGAAATCATCTTCAGCAAATCCACTCTCAACAGAATTTATTCTCACAGAACATTCTGTTCTACCAAATTCCATTTCATCTAATATCTTTCGTATATTTTTCCGTGCATCTTCCTAACATAAAACATATTATAAAGCATAAGCATAAAGCTGTAAAATTTAAAAATGAATATGTTATTTAAATATAAATTACATATTTTAACTGATTTAAACATATAATAATAAATTACTGTGAATATATATTAAGTGAGCTTCAATTTTATTTTCCAAGATTGATGGTAATAAAACAATTGGATGACAAAGTTTATATTGTGATTAAATTTCTATGAATAAAAGACATTACATTTGCAGAAAATCATAAAATTGAAAGAAATGTATACTGAAAAATTATGAATATTTGAGTATTTCAAAATGATGATAAAATTCAAAGCAAGCTTTTCCCTAAAAAAAATATGCTTGTAGACTGTCAACATTTTATATAGAGATAATACCATTGTACTTGACATGATATTGTCTGTGATGTTGACAGTGGACACTGACAGCTGTTAAATGATGTAAAAGTAGTTGTCAACATTACAAATATTTTTATTTATAATGCTCATATTCATCATGAATTATTACGAAATGTTGGCACAATGAATATTTTTATATCTGATGAATAGAAAATGTTTTGTGATTGATATTATGAAATCTTCAGCAACATTAACAAGAAATATATTTCTTAGGGTTATTGTCATAAATGATATGACACCTAGATGCATCACCACATATTGGAATCCAAAATGACATTCATGTATATATGTATATCTAATGTTTAGATATAGCATTTGCAAATTTATTTCAACCTTTTGCGAATTGATTTAATCCTTTTGCAAATATATTTAAACTTTGATAGAAGTTATTTAAACTTTTTTCAAATTTATTTAAACCTTCAGCAAACTGATTTAATCCTTTTGCAAATATATTTAAACTTTTTGCAAATATATTTAACCTTTTGCATATACATTCAAACTTTTTCTACAAACACTTTAACAAAAGGGTGAGAAATTTCTACCACCACGTCTAAAAAAGTCAAAAAAAGAGCTCATTTGGTATCAAAAAGCCAATCTGGCAACCTTTGTTGCAAGCATGACCAAACATCTGAATATGGAGTAAAGGCCCGTCAAAACATAAACAATGGCCTGCCAACATGGTAAATTTAAAAATGTGCTCTAATATTCATGCTGAAAAACTGATGGAACCAGAATATTGATTGCCAGATTTTTTATCATCAACCTATATATACATATATCCTCTTTATATACATAGTGGTATATACAGAAGGTCCTCAATATATATCATTTTGCATATATGTCATTATTTAGCGACAAATAATTTGATATATATCAATATATTCACATTTACATCATTCATTATTATTAAAATTTTTTTTTATTATATTAATATTATATTTTATTTTTTGTTGGTTTTTTCATGTGATTTATATTTGGATTAAGAAAAAATTGAGATAAAAATCAGTCTTCAAATATATAAAGTTTGGAAAATTCTATAATAGAGTACATACTAAGTCTGCTATAATTATGACTTTGATTAATTTTATTATTAATCCACGTCATAATTCTTACTATATAATTTAGATATAGATATTGAAATTTTTATTTGTATTTTGAGTACTTTCACCTTTTTCTTTGTAATATATTAAAATGAATTTAGAATTTTTTCCTTCATTGGTCCAAAAATATCATGTTTGTTAATATTTATTGATTTTTATTAATCAATAAATATTAACAAACGTGATTTATTAATATTTATAAATGCAATATATCAGAAAAATAAAACCATAACTATAAATTTTGCTAAAAATAAACGTTTATTTTTTCTTTTCTAGGCACAATAAATATATCAGTATCAGAATAAAAATATTATTCTGATAGAAAAATAATAATTTAACTAAATTGTATTTTGATGATGTTAACTTAATTATTCTTATTAAATTATTAACTATTAATTTTGTTATTTAAACTGCCAATGTGAAGCTATATAGTACTGCAGTCTTAAATTTATGTAATGCTGTATAGTAAAAATTTTACATAAATTTCAGAAGCTATGTAAATGATTTAATTTGACTTATATTACCAATGATTTAAACATTCAGTTTAAGAAGAAATCATGTCAGCAAAATTAAACATATGAATAAAACTTTGCACAATAAATGTCTCTAATTTTGGAACTTATGAAAAATAGTTTTACGTGCAAAATATGAATAAATAATAACTATAACGCAGTACTGTATATTAAAGCTGAAATAACAAACTGAAATTTCATCCTATCAGCTGTTAAAATTCTCTTTCTCTTCTTGAAATAAATTAAAATTCTCTTTCTCTTATTTTAATATAAAATTCTAAAAATAAAGTTCAAATTCTCATTAAAACTGAAAAATTAGATTTAACTGAAATTTAATTCTCTGCGTGAAAATCTATATTATCGATTCATGGCCATTACTGTTTTTAAAATTTCTTTTCTCTCATTTAAAATACTGTAATCTCGTTTTATTTCTCAAAGAATTGAGATTTAATATTACTGAAAAACAGATTCGTACATTATTTAGATTTACATCCAAATAAATATCTAAATTTGTTTTTCAATGTAAATTTCTTTCCGACTTGTTGCCTACTGGTTTCTCCCTTATTATGTTATCAGTAACTGGACGATGACACTCGACGATAAGATAATTTATTAACATTTTTGACCAACATCTTTTAATACATTAGACGTTTTATAATAGTATGTAAATTAATTCGACACACGTAAAATTTAGCTTGCTTGAAACTGGTATCTATTTAAGTAAATTATGAGATTTTTACTATGCATTAAAAAAATTAATACTAGTCTACTTTATATAAAATAGTAATTTGATTATATTACTATAATCTACTTTTGAATGGTAAATTAATTCGACACACGTAAAATTTAGCTTGCTTGAAACTGGTATCTATTTAAGTAATTTATGAGATTTTTACTATGCATTAAAAAAATTAATACTAGTCTACTATATATAAAATAGTAATTTGATTATATTACTATAATCTACTTTTGAACGGCTTATTTGACCTCTAAATTATAAACCAAAGACTAATAAGTATGGGAGCATCAAAGTGGCATAAGTTATCAATACAAAAAATTGCGAAAGTTTACAAACCGATAATATTAATTTGTTTGATTGGTTAGATCGACATTAATCTTTATTAATCTTGACAAATATAGAAACAGTCCGATTGCTTATTTAGCACAAAACTTTAGATCTGTCGAATCAGATTTTACGGACTGATTTATCGTATTAAGAGAATTAAGCTTGAACTTTTTTTTTATACTGGGAATATTGTAATGGATGCAAAATGATACACTAGGATCTCACATCCGCATCTTGATATTTTGCAGGCACAATTTACTTTTATATTTTTTTATATCTAACTAGGGATTCATTAAAAAAAATCAATATCGCTATTTTAGTTATGTCATTGAAACATTATAATATGTAAAATAATAGGGCCCCATTGCAAAACATAGATATCCCTATATCATTAACACACTTTTATCGTTATTACTATATACAATATATCAGTCTTATATTTTTATCTATAACTTGCTTGTACTTATATAACCATAAAAGATATAGATATATATATATTTAATAACAATAAACAATAAACTTTGAATTAAAGTATATGTAGATCTATATCATTTATGTTTATAAGTACATATGATACATATAAAGCAGGCGTGTCAAACTCATTTTAATTCAAGGGCCATTTAATTGGCCTGTAAGAATGCCGGCCACAATCACATTTAAATTTTTTAAAATTACATTTTGGAGTAAAGATTCCGAAATATAAATAGTATAATTAAAAACATTATGTAATCAAATGAATATATTACAAAAATATATAATTACTACATAATTGCTTTTAATTACACATATTTTCTAAATTTAATTCTTCGTTATCAATCTTTAATTTTCTATTAACCATTAAATGTCACATTTTCTGTACAAAAACAAAAGCTTTAGTTAAAATTTTATAAATTCAAATACCCATAATAATTACATTTTTTAAATAAGTTAATAACGCAACAAATAAATCTTTATCAAGCCCGTTAGCGCGCTCTTTATACACATCCTTCAAAGAGGGATTGTTTGGAATTTCATCATTGTATTTGTTTATCCAAAAAAAGTTTCTCATTTATGGCTTTTTGTTTTTCGGTAAGAAATTTCGCACAAATGATGTAGTCCTTGCAGGACAGCAATTAGTTTGTGTCGCTAATCTGAAAGATCAGTGTAATCTTATGTATACGTTCGATAAGACCAATCGAAAAAGAAAAAAAAAAACTCGTGCAAATTACACTCGTTTGATTATAATGAAATGTATCATAATATATGACATAGCTACGATGCCACAGTTACTTCCTATTGTTTCATAACATATTATTCTCATTTTCCTTTTAATCAAGAGCGTTGAGGGCCACAAAAAATCACATTGAGGGCCGCATGCGGCCCGCGGGAAGCTAGTTTGACATCCCTGATATAAAGGATTATATACTATACTTTTATAATAATAGGAAAAAAAAATATTTGGGATAATGATAGAGGTGATTTTCATCTATGTTTTTTCAGTGGGTCCTTATCTTCTAATTTCACTACTGATATTAGACCAAGTTTAGATATTCTATTGCGTCTTTTCAAAACGATGACATTGTGAAGCAACATCTGATCTGTTTGCGAAAGACCCAGTCAATCAAAAATAAATAAAAATTAATATCTTAGCCCCACTAGTCCAGTGAAAAAATTGTATCTTGATTACGGATTACTATATTGAACCATTACAAAGTACTGTAGTTTTATGAATGAACGGATTTCACATAATAGACAAGGTCACAATGAATAAAATTAATCACAATGTTGAACCGACACACCAAAATCATTTATTTTATCAAATATTATTAATAGATGACTTATTTTAATTATAAATTGTCAATTAAAAGTACTGAAGAAAATAACACGCATTGTGACTTTTTATTCATATTTTAACATACAAGGCATTTAAAAATGAAATTCAAGAAATTTTACTTTTTTTTTTTTGACTATCATAAAAATAATATTTAGGTTATAAGGTTTACATATCCTACTTTTCATAAATCATTATTAATTTATTCGAGTTGAATTATCGATTTATGTATTTTTTATTTTGTTTTTTAATAAGTCTAATCAGTTTTGCAATTGTTTGGATATTTCAATGCTAATTACAATAATTGTTTGTTAATTAACAGTAATAAACTGTTGGATTCGTATCATCGTTTTTATTGAGCAACAGGTTTATAACATCAAGAACATAAATAGACTAAGTTTTAATGTAACTTAATAACCACTTAAAAACGTCATGGTTATTTGCAAAAATATTAATTAATAGTTTCCTACTTATTCGTAAATGATTTCGAAATTATTTTAATATATTATGTATATTTACGTGTAAATTTAAAGGTACAAACATCTGAGAAGATGGTCAGTTTACATTTTTTTATAAAACATGTTAGTAGTACGTATTATACAATAGGCTTATATTTAATGTGTGTTTTAGTCACTGATTGACTGATATGTAAAGAAAGAAATATTTTAATATTTTAGACAGGAACGTGATAAAATAACCAGTAAAATCCTAATTACTTTGTTTACACAACTGGAAAATTTCATTTTGAAATTTAAATACTTTGACATTTTCGGGCGTTGTCGATTATCGTACAGAAGGAAGAACTTTTCCACATGTCAAGGTTATTATTACTACTTCAAAAGGGGAAAAAACTCAAGAATAATTAACGTTTTAATGTTTTTATAAGGCACGTTTTTAAGTAAACAAAATACTGTGCGTGGGTGAGCGATGGTATTTGGGCGATCAAAATCTAGAAATCAAACTAAATTTAATAGTACTTTTAATGCTTTAAATAGCTTAAAACGAAGAATGTAGTCAAATTGCATTTTAAAATTTTATCAGTATTTAATAAGTAAAAGCAGAATAGCAGATCAAGCTAAACTCCTAAATGGTATCAGATGGTTGGCATATTGCCATCAGTATGCTGTAAGAGAGATATTTTTTTTTTTTGTTTTAGTGTCTGAAAATTTTTAAAATAATTTACTGAATTGATAATTAATATTTTTGTTAGAATAATAAAATTATTTAAGAAATCTGCAGAAATTAAAGTGGAAAAAACTAGTGGAACAAGCAGAAAAAAAATAAGAATTAATAGCGAATTAAAAAAGTTAAAAGAAAAAAATTGCTGTTGACGATGAATCAACTGATTATCAATACGATATTTTTGTTTTTTAAAGAAATATCAGCTATTTGTTTATAGATCTCATTATATATTAGATTATTATATTCGTAAGATAGATAATTTTTTAAATAGACGTGTTACGTTATTTTTTCCTACATTTGTAATTTACTTAATGCTTTCTTATATTTTAAACATTTTTCAATATATCCATTCAGTTATAAATTCAGTTAATTGCTCATTTATTTGATACTATAGAAAGAAAAGTCATTAATCCAGATTAAGGGATTGATATTCTGGATTAACAAAATAAAGTGTACTGTCCTGATATTGATCTGAACAATAACAAGAATTTCATACTGAAAATCAATAATATTTTGACAACTAGATTTATTCTGTATATTGTTTTTTATTTTGACTATTATAAACCAATTTATAAGTATAAATGGATATGCAGTACATTTTAAAATGTAGTCAAGTCAGTGTTTGAATCAAGATGTGAAGAATAACACAGTACAGTAGTGACCTTAAGTTATAAAATTTTAGAGGTGGAAAGAAATGTAAAAAAAAAAATTAACTACAACACAAAAATATGCCAGAAATTTGTCATCTTACTGTTTTTTAAGCTAAAAAAATCACTGATAATGGAGAGAAAATTATACAAAGAAATTTCAGTAGTGAATTAAATAGACAACAAAACTATTTTGCAAAATATCTGAATTAAACACAGTATATACGTTATAAATAATATATAGTGTACATATCATAAAATTATAAATGGAAAATAAAAAACAAATAATGAATTTTGTTCAATTATTGTTTATTTACAATTTTCTTTCCTGTTTTTGCGTATTGTACGAAAGCCGAACCTTTTCTGCTGATGTCAAAACCTTTCTGTCATAAACTGTACATGTCTATTTCATCTCAAATTTTAATTTTTCCTTTTGTATTTAAATTCATAATTATATATTGTATATAAAATATATACAAAATATATGCTGCAGAGTTATGATCAGCTATTTAATTGTTTGCTAAACTAACATGATTTATAAATGATAGTTTGTCTTGTTATTGTGAGATTTATAATGTAAAGATTTGTGTGGTAAGCAATAGTAATCAGATTCCTCTATCAAGAATCAATCAGAAAGTCAGAAAACCTCAATCTCACCAGCTAGTCACAGAAGCAGCAAGAATAGTTGTAGCAACTTCAAATGCTAAAGAGAAGCAATTGCAATATGAAGAATATTAAAAAAATTTTTATTTTTGTTTTGTTAATAATTTAATAGTGTATTTTCTAATTATTATCTAGCAATTGCAATGAATTAATTTAATTTAAATTCATTGTAATTGCTGTACTATAGTATACAATAAAATAATATTTCCTATTCATATGTCTATACACTTACATATGAATTCAAATTAATTTTTAAATTGATCTGAAATGGGAATATCTCCCACAATACATTAATTCAATATAATTCATGCTTTTTAAATACATAATTACCATGTATATTGAGGACCCTCTATACATATACATTCTACATATAATAAAACATAAGTTTTTTAAAAAGTATATTTACCTAATTTTAAATCTAAGTCTTTGTAATTATATTAGATTATATAAACATCATGTTTGCTAAATATTTCTAAGAAAATTGTAAGAATATAATATCATATATTCATATCAATTGATGTTATATAAACTTTAAACAGGCACTCCTCTAGTTACAAACATTATTTATGTATAAGTTTTGTTTGTAACTCAGATACTGCTGTTATTTTGGCTCTAGAAGTACTAAAATAACTTTATATACTGTATATTGTAATATATTTCATAATTGAACCAATTAAAACTTTTTTAGTCATACATTTTAATGAAAATTTTCAAATATAAAGCAAAGAATTTTTGTGTAAGCACAGTCATTTTGAAATATTGGTGTAATATGTTAATTATTTATGTAATTTTTCACAACATTAGTTGCTAGAGCATTTTGCTATTATATTACTTAAAATTATTGAAGAGTTTTGAAGTTTTGTGAAATTTGAAAATGAAATTTCACATTCCTGAGTACGAATGTTTGTAACTAGAGAAGCACCTACATTTCCCAAAAAATAAACTTATAGTAAATATCTTAAAATTAACGAGTCTAAGATTCTATTTTAAATATTTATATACTTTTTTTGTAATTGCTACACCATCTTCACAATCAAGCACTGCACAATCCACATTAAGAGCTGGAATTTTTTTAATTTTTCTTTCATCATGACCTGGTACATATAGTACTGCTCTCCTAGCAATATATTTACGATTATAGTGAGGTAGTGAGCTTGATAAATATATATTTGAATTCCGATTTAATGTTTTTCTTGCCAATAAGGATTTTAAATGCACTTTATAAGTAAAGGTCTTAATAATTTTATCCACAATAACAGTCATTTTCTGAAACAAAATAAATAAAATTTAGTCAAAGTAAAATTTAAATATATAAAAAAATTATTATTAAAAATGGAAAAATTTTTTCAAAGAATTAATAGATTAGATTAAAAAATACTAAATGAAAAACATAAATTTTAAGTCAATAAAAGTTGATTTTATATAATTTTGATCAAGAAAATTAATTCCAGAATTTCAATTTCTTGAATTCACCTAATCAAAACATATATACTGTTATTATTATGATGTCATATGTTGCAATTACATAGTAATCTGATATCATGATATAGTCATTGATCATCCCCATGTAGTATAGTAATAATATACTACATGGTGATGAGATTTTCTCTCTCATTATTAAAAAAATTTTGTTTTAGAATTTTTTTTCATTAATTGTTTCATAATTTTTCACTAAAATTCAATAAAAAATTTATTATTTCATAATATTTCCTGATCAGATTTCATTTTTTAGCCTTCCTGTTTATGGGAATGCTGCATTTTAAGAAAATCAAAATGTTTATAATTTAAACAGTATTTTAAATGCACGTAACTTATTAATTCATATCTAGATTTATATTTATTTTTAATCATCAACATATAATAAAAAAATTACTGTACTTGTATTTGATATATACAAAACAACTATATATATGACTTCAAGTAAATTAAGAAATTAAATTTGATAAAATTTAATTCATTATTCTTCTTACTGGTTTAATAAGTAACACAAAATAAACAGCTTTGAACAAGAAATTTTTATTTTAAATAAAAATGTTTTCAGCTTTCTATAAGGCCATCATCAGTTATTTAGTTATGAATTAGGAGAACATTTCTATCTAATAATGTATTTAACAATGTTATGAAAGAACATTAAGTATATCTAGTATAAAAGCAACAAATCAGCACTCAGTGATCAAATGGTATCATTCATCCTTATCCCTACACATAAATCAGCTTCATCCACAGTAATTATCTTATTAATAGTCCCAAATCTATACATTCTCTGATATTTATTTATTTGTTCTCTCCATTTTTTCCTCTATTTTTCTCTTCCATACTTACCATCTACAAGTCCTTTGTCAATTGCTCTTCACTCATTCACTCCACACAAACAAACTATTTTAAAGTTGAATTATAAATTTCATCAACCACATTCTTTTTCAGTCCATACTGTTTTTATATTTCTGTTATCTGAAACACAATTATATGATGACACCAGCAGAATCTCTCAAATATTATATCTCAACTATTATACACAAATGTTTTCAATACTTTTCATACCATGTCATACCATGATCTCATTCCCATATATCAATGTTTGGATCAGCACATTCTGATAAACAGCCAACCTAGCATTCTTTAATAGATTATCATTCTGAATATACTTCCCAAGTGCATAATCCAATATTTTCTCTTCTGATGATCTCAACATCAATATGGACCATCTTTCTCTCAAACATACTTCCAAAGCTCATTCACCTTTTAGTTCAATCTTACACTTTGTATGTTCTGCAAACAACTCAAATACAAGATTTTTATCTTTGCCACATTTCTCATCTGGTTCTTTTCATATGCTACATTCAACTATGTAACAAGCATTCTCAGATCTTATTCATTTTCAGAGAGGAGAACAACAACAATGGCATAAAGCAGACAACAAACTCTCTCATCACCCATCTTTATAACAATTCATTCACCAGCAGCTTCCTTTATATAAGCATCCAAATGTATATTAATAGCCACAGGAATATCAAATATCTTTATATTATCCCTATCTTCAATTATAAACCATTCTGGCATGTTTTCTTCCTCTCTCAATAATTAGTAAGCATTGCTCTCACTATCCAAAATAGCAGTTCATTCACACCATAGCACTTTCTACAGCTTATTCTTATTCACTTAGTTATACACTTTCTTGCAATCTACAAATGAATAGAATATCCTCTTCCTCAAATAAAGATATTTCTCCATAATCAAACATATTGAGAAAATCTGTTCTACACACAGGATTGCAACCTAAATGTTAGTTCTGACCCAGAGAAATTATTTTATTATTAAATTTTAAAATATGCAGCTTGTTCTATAATATAATTTGTATTTTATAATATATTTTAATTTATAGTTTGTATCAAACTTATTAATGTATAATAATAATTAAAATTAATTATACCAACATCAAATTTTAACAAAGTTGAATTATTGTTAATTTATTTGCTTGCAATTAATCTAACTTTGGATTCTTATTTTACAATGATATCAGTAAAATTTACATGAAGTGTATATATGTCAAAATCATACATAAATTATCATTTGTAAATATAATTATTACTATAAACATTTCATAGACTTACATTTTAATGCATTCCACACAATGTTAATCATTACAGTCAGCTGACAAGTATTGTATCCAATGGCCCACTGTATATAATACAGAAAAAAGTTTTTTTATTAAGGATGGTACACAGTTTATTACAAAGTAATCAGAACAGTCAAGAATTACCACACAAAGCAGTTATTGCACAAATGGGGAAAATTCTCTTCGTTAGTTACTAGAACAATTAAAATAAACAAAGATATAAATCAATTAAGAGACATTTGGACACCAGAGCATCCTAAACAACCATTTATCCCAATGTTATATTTCTCATTTTTTCCAAGTGTCATTCACTCAGGAGATTGTGTAAATTCATTTTTATTTTTAAAATTTTTGTACAATATTATAAATTTCATTCAAGCCAAAGAAATAATGACCAAACCCAGAACCCAGACATAACCTTTCAAAATCCAGAGTTTTCAGTTCAAACCCAGAGAAGTGCAACCTATCTATGCCATATATATAGTATATATATATATTTATATACTATTATATACTCATCATTCTAAATTACAATCTTACCAAATATCTTCTCAACCAAGCACAGCAAAATTACATTCTTATAATTCTTATATTCACTTCTCTTGCCCTTCCCTTTATAAAAATGGGGGCAATCATAGTCTTGGTCCAGTCATTCAGAATAACTTTTGTCTAACACAACTTATACAGATGCCATATCCACAAGTATTATTCTTCACATGTGAATGTGGCATCTGTATAACATTTGAAAGAGAAGTCTTGAAAAGTACTCTCCTTTCAAATGTTTCATTTACACACATCATATCCACAGTATATTTGCACATATCAATCCTAAGATCTTGTTCGGTCCTTTCACTTATCTATTCATGTTCACATGTTCAATCTTCATTTATATCTCCACTTCTGTACTCTTTTTCTTTTATCCAATTGAAATTCAATTTTTGACAGTATGGCTTTCTTTTGAGATTTGAAAATCAAATTAAAAAGTCATTCTGCTAGTGATCAGCATGGTGAAGTTTTAATTTGCCCACAAATCTATACCAACAATGATATAGAGTGGTGGGCAAGCTGCTCTCTTACGAGTTTCATATGACTTTAAGCACCATGCCATCTGGCACCTGATTTCTAACCATTATAGCAAAGTTGGACTAGTAATAGTCTAGAACAGGGATTCTCAACCTTTTTCTTGCATCGACCCCCTAACATTTTTCTTTATAATATACAGCATAGACTACAACATAATCATAATTATATACAGCATATTAAATTAATCATAAATTATGATTATGTTGTACACTGCTATAAAATTGTACATAAATAACTTAAAGATAACAATTAGACTAAGAATATTAATAAAAGTTTTGAAAAAAATGGTTTATTAGATTTATATTTTATTTTCTGTACTATTCTTCCTGCTTTTTACTTTTTTATATTGCACTTATTGCATAAAAATTAATGATATTTAAAAAAATATTATTGGTTTTTAAAATATATTAAATAATTTTAGTGTACTTCCCCTTATATTTATTTCATATGATTTTTCTTTATTACATGATATAGCTTTATATCAATAAACAATTAATTATCGATTTTATTAGTAAATTTTTTTGTAATCAATGGAATCTTGATCTTGATTATGCCGATCAATCACTGATGCATATTCAGCTATCGACCCCCAATAGACTCCTTTATCATCATTGACCCCCTTTAAAATTTCATCGACCCCCAGGGGGTTGATACTGACCCCATTGGGAACCCCTGGTCTAGAATGATCAGTGGAGCACAGAATCCATTTATCCTGGAAAGATAGACAGAAAATGGGAATTATCTGTGCAAATGAAAATAACTTTGTAAATATTGTGCTAAAAATATCCAAATAATAATGGAATTTTTTTTTACTTATATTCAAACATTTTAAAATTTGTAAAAAAACCTAAGTATATAAATATAAATTATATATTTTATTTTAGCAAAAAATAATTTAAGAAAAATATTTTTGGGTTTTTTAAAGCTATCTTCAATAATGCATTTATTACTTTAATATACAAGTTCTGAAACAGATTCAAAAGAGAAACAAAAATGTTTCAAATAAAAATTATTTCTTTTCTATACAAAAATATGTAGATTAAGTCTTTCAATTTATAGAATTTTCAAAAAATGTAAGAATTATTTCAATTTCTATATAATATATGATCCATTATCCAAAACACTTGGAATCAAAGACTCTGAATTTTGAATCCTTCAACCAAAAAATAACAACATGTAAATTCAGTAATTTTTAAAACATTCATTAACATTTGATTTACTTTGCACTTAAATAATGAAATCCAAATGATCCTTTTTCAGGAAAACTGTAAAATTTTTTTTATCCATATTTTGTGGGTTAACTGTTTCATGCATTTAAACTTAATTTTTTGTAAAATTTCTTTATTTTTATGTACTCTCATAAAATGCTGTTCAGAAATAAAACTTTTTGTTACAATTTTTTTAAACTAATGTGGTTTTCCACTGAAATATGTTTTTTCTATAATAAAACAGCAGTTTCATAGAAACTAAAAAAAGAAAGATTGATGGTTAAAAAAAGATTGAAAATTGATAATCAAAAAGTTGGCATTTTTATCATTTTATACTTGTCTATTAAGAGACAATTATAATCTGTATATTAAGAGTTTTTCCCAGGGGCGGATTTAGGTATGGTCTTTATGGGTTGCAGCCCAGGGCCCCATTCAATCAAAGGGCCCCTTTCGCTCTCAAAAAAAAATAAAAATAAAAAACAATTTAAATTAAAAATTTAAGAAAAAAAAAATTATACAAAACTTTTTCATACCTAGATAAAGTTTAAATCGTTGGTTTGCAACACTATTGGATTTGAATAAAATATCAATGTTTTAAATGACAGTAAATAGTAAATAGGCTCTGTCAGTAGTCGATAAAATCAAAATATACTTTGTCATTTGTCAATTATGCAAATAATGTGGCAAGTCAGAATGGGAGTACAAAGCTAGCTTTTCTCTAAAGCATGTTAGTTTAATGTAGCTTCCACCGTTAGGGCCTATTAAATTAATTTGGATTAATTTAACAGGCACCCAAAGTTAGAGGTCTGCCTCTGGTTTTTCCCCTAGAAAAATCATCAAGTGATATCATAATCTTTAAACTAATAGTAAAAAATAAAAGAAACAAACTTTCACTTTTTGGGACTCCAAAAGCATGTTCCATGCCAAATGCTAGATATTAAATTCCTTCAATTTTAACAAATTCATATAAGATTTGAAGATATCTAAAGATCTTGCAAAAGTAAAATTAGATATATATTTAGCAATATTTCAAAAGTAATAAAAATAAAACAGTTAAATATTATACTTTTTCCAAGAAATTTAATGTTTTTGAAAGAATATAGCAAATAAATTAAAAAGAAAAGGAAAAAAATGTTTTCATAAAAAAGAAAAGAAAAAATTAACTTTTATTAATTTACATGAATTCTTTTACAAAACAAATGGATTAATAGTAATTAACTTATAAAAAGATTATAAAAAAGATTAACTTACATACATATATTACATCTTCAAATTTTGAATTGAGTCCCTAACAAACTTCTTTCATAGAACAAATGAACTGATATATTAGCAAATACCACTGCTTGACAATGAGAATTTTATTGTTCTCAAAAATTTTTCAATGTACAGTAAAACCTCAATTTTACGGACTTCGGATTTTACGGACACCATCCCAAAAAATAAAATAAATAATATTAATACAATATTTGCATAAACTGTTTATAGTATAGCTACATCCAGCATTTCTTATCTGCACTGTTGCATGTAAAATAAAGCACTCATTTATTGCATAATGCGTCATTTTTATTTTAACAACTTATGTAAATTTAATATACATGTATGCAGGTAATTTAATTTAATTTAAAATACTCTATGTAAAATAATACAGTTTTTAGGCATAAGTCACATTAATTAGTGCAGGTATGTTAAAAATGCTAATTAATGTTTATAAAAAAATGTTACTTCGATTTTATGAACTTTCCGATTTTACGGACTAGTCTTGCCCCTTATAGTCCGTAAAATCGAGGTTTTACTGTATTTATAAGCTAGATAAGGAAATACAGCAAGCTGGAATTTACATAGGCTATAATTAATTGGAATGATGAGAAGATTTTTCAAGTTGAAGAAAATCCTATAAGAGGAAAAATAGCAGAGACACTGCACATCTTCAATGAGAAAGGATGTTATTGTGCCAATTGATAAAGTAGATCCCAATGAAATCAGTAGCACATGGAAATGGTGTTTAGAAATAGGGCTATGGTAATTTAATTAATTAAAGTGATGTATTATTCCTAGTAAAGACTATTTATGTATTCATTTAAATATTTACCATTATATAATTACTACTATATATACAATTATTTTCTATATTTAAAATTTTCTGTTAAACTTTTAATTTAAACTTAGTGATTTCATAGTGATGTTCTATGGAACACTATTCTTTCAAACTTTTATATGCAGATTAAAGAGAATTTAAAAAACTGAGTGCTTTCTGCACTTTTATAGTTTTTAATTCTTTATACCTGTCTCAGTGCAACAAATATTATTTATCAAGACAGTGTTTTTTTTAATTCTTAATAGAGTATTTATAGGCTTTATCAGGTGAACTTTTATTATTGAAAAAAAAGAATAGAATCTAGTTTGAGTATTGCTATTTGCCTATTAGCTTATTTTATATTTGTGTATTACTCTTCATTATACTGATTTTATAATTTATGTAATATTCATAAATACAGTGATAATATATTGTTGAAAAGGAAGCTTAATACTAGCACATTCGAGCAGGCCACTTTATCATATAACACATACAAAACTTTATTTTCAGCTACAGCATGCCCTCATCAGCTTAAACATTCGATTACAGTTTTCAAATGTTTAAGCTGATGAGGGCATACTGTAACCGTGAAAGTTCCTGAAAATAAAGTTTTGTATGTGTTATATGATAAAGTGACTTGCTCGAGTGTGGTAGTATTAAGCTTCCTTTTCAGTTATAGCCTTTAAGAGCAGTTAAAAAGTCGTACGCATAATATATTGTCCAATCTTCTAGATTATTTATGTTCAATGCACATATATTTGTACATTGAACTTAAATGATCTTGCATATTCAATGTTGATATTATGCATGGACAAATGATATTTAAACTAATATATTTTTACTGGAAAAAATTTCAAAACATTCTAATAATATACTACAAACTATTACGTTTGCAAACGTAAAATTCAATGTTTTGAAAAACTTTAAATGTTATAGAATCCAATTAATTCATTTAGTGTTAATTAGTGAAATATATTTTTCAATAGATTAATCATTTTTTTGCATACAGTTCTTATTCATTACCTTGTCTTTTAAGAAAAAGAATCATTAAACCTCAAGTATCTTGTAAATAAAGATTGATGCAGTACGGCTTATATTATATATCTGAAAAATAAATTAACATATACTGTACATAAATCAAAAATTTTAATTTCCAAAACTGAAAATTTTATATATATAAAAATACTTTTTGGATTTAAATATTTTGAATGTATTGTATGAATTTTAATTACGGTAATTAAAGCGTTATCTCGTGTTAAATTCTAATTTTGATAAATAATTTTTTATTTATAAGATTACGAATAGTTTAAATATTAATTAATTATAATCATCTGAGTGCTGTCATCTTTTTATAAAATTAATAAAGTGTTTTTGCTTTCAATTGCTTGAATTCACTTAAATTATATTAAATCGAAAATGAAATGTGATCCATACGTGGCAACTATAATATAAAATATCGCCAAAATTAATTAAAGCCGAAATATGCACCTTCCAACTAAAATTTCATTTATAATATTAAATATAAACAAAACTACACCAACAGCTGCAGATAAAATACAGACAACCCTAATCACTAACGCCACTATGGCCGTGACTATGGTATAGAAAATAATTTGTAAATAATTTACTGTACTTATTGATAAAATTTAAATATCAATATTAATGTTTTATGAACAAAATTTGTATTTATACATTTTAATAGTAATAAATATTTAATACATTTTTATAATTTTTAAGTTTCTAAACATATAAATATTTTAAAAAATAATTAATGAAAGCATATTGAAGTTTAATTTAAATATTATATGTTTAACTGAGATAATAAAAGCAGTTCAGATTTAATATAATGATAATCAAGATAGCAATGGACTTTGAAAGGCTCCAATATTTTAAGTGTAGTCAGGATTATAAGAGATTAATGGACAGATGGTGATAAAACAATGAAAGACATCTAACAGAAAGTTTGCCTTTCTTCATGGATATTTATTACTCAGAAGTTACTATAGAAACTTTACTATTCAGGCATTATGGCAATGAATGTGTGTTGGAATTTGATGTCAAAGATGTTTAAAGTTACATATTTCATCTTATTGAAAATAGAAAACAAAGAGTGCTTGAAAAATTCTGAAGCTTCAGTCTGAGGAAAGGATTATGATGGTTTCAAAATTGATTGAATAGCTTAAATTCATTTAAGTTATCAACATTTTTGATGCTATTGATTTGAATGAATGACAATCAGCAAAAATTAGATACGTTCTTTGAACTTAAAAATTAGTTTTTATCAGAGAACATTACAAGATAATTAAATCTAAATAAAGTACGTATATAGAAATAAGATAAATATTCAATTAGAAAAAAACTAATTGCATTATATACTGTAGATAGTATCATATCTAAAATACTAGTTGATAAATATTCCAAAACTTTAAATTTATAGCTTACTGATCTATCAATACAGTATATATATTTTTATAAAAATTTACTTATAAATTCTTTTTACTGGTATATACCAATAAAGTATATAAATTATCTTTTGTATATTTATATTTCCTTTTAATATAGATCAGAAGTTTTTATGACCTATTTCTAAAATCTGATTACAATGATTGCAAGGCAGAGCATATTGAATAGAGCCAATAAGGAATAGTAGCACTTGATTAAAAAAAAAAAAAAAAACTAGTGTAGATTCATTTCTAAGAACCCAATTTTGAAATTATTAACATTTAATTAATAAGGCTGATCAATTGATTTTAAGATATTTTTGCATGGTTCTTTCAATGAAAGTATACACAGTTAATTCCACAATTCATATTACAGATGAAAATGATTTGAATAACATTCAATTTAATACAGTCCAAAATTAAAGCAAAATAATTTGCAATTTTCTTGTATGAATATAAAATATATCAAAATAAAATTAAAGAAATTACAATATATTTTTAACCTTAATCAATTACAATTATTAAAACAAGTATAATATAATATATTTATGTACCTTTGAACAACTATGATTTTATTTAAACACATTTAATCAAAGCTGCAAATCAATATGCCAATAATATTGATATATCATCTACATCAAAGATTCTTTTATCTATCTGCAGTGCCAGATTTACTATTAAGCTAAATAAGCTAAACCTTGGGAGCCTCAGCTTTCAGGAAGCCTCTAAATTTGAATAGAGAAAAATTCTTATGCTACTCTGTAAAAAAACTGATTGAAATTCACCTCTGGGATTGCCAAGATGGTTGCCAGTTTTCATAGTCTATTTACTTTTTTAATCTTTTGAAAGCGATAAGGAAATTTTGATCACTTACTAACGATAGAATCTCTGATTTTAATTGCTATTGGGCATTTTTATATTTGCTTCGTTTTCAATGAATATAATGTTTTGTTTTAAACATATTTGTATGTTTTATTTTATATAATATTTTGTTTAATTTATATTGTACATGTCTTAAAGTTAAATAATTTACTAAAGACTTTGCTATGTATCAATAATCTGTGTAAATAGAAATATGTATCTCATTTATATAATTAAAAAAATTTGGAGAAGGGGCCTCAATTTTTTGTTAGATTCCGGCCTAAAAAATATAAATCCAGCACTGTCTATATGCAGTACTGAAATTTGTCTTCTATATATATTATAAATTTGAAATGCCTGAGAGAACATGTACGCTTATAACTCGAACGACTTAATTGATTTTTATGAAATAACTTTTGTTTGTTAGGGGATTTAGGCATGAAGATTTACAGACAGGTATTGATTATTAGAAATTGATTTTATATATTTTGAAATCTATTGATATTCATTTTTGACAATAAATATCAATAGATGGCGCTAAGTGTCAAAGTAAGGGGCAACAGATAACTTACCTGCATTACTATTATTGGATTTTTACAGAATTACTTAGCTAAAACAATTATTACTGATTATGATACAGGATACTGTTCAGTATCAATTTATGTTCAATCAGTAACTTTATATCATACCTTTTCATTGGATATTTTATTTTAAAGGAAATTTTATGTTGAATTTGCAGGTAAGTTAAGCCTGTTCTATATCCATAATTACGATAGTGATATATTACATATCTAAAATGAAATTTGTTTATATTTTATCACACAAAGAAATTACAACTATTCATCAAACTACAGTCAAACCTCTTTAAGCCACCCCTCTATAAACTGCCACCCTCGTTATTTGCCTGATGAAAGCCAATAACAAATCTCCTCC
>AYEL01051070.1:0-50351 GCA_000484575.1 Olivierus martensii | reverse complement strand
TATTATATACTTCCTTTACTATTATATATATATATATATAGTAAAGGAAGTATAATATACTTATGCTTGTATGATTTGTAATCAATAAATGCATTTTGAAACAATAATATCTTTAAAACTAGGGATTATATAACTTAACTGATTTACTTAAGCCCTGACTAAAATTGTTCATATATTTAAAATTTTTTCTGATTATTAATCCTGAAAACATCCTTTTTTGATTTTGTTACAGGCAAAAACGCCTGTAACAAAAAAAAAAAAAAAACTAATTAAAAAAAAAAAAAAAAAAAAAAAAAAAAAAAAAAAAAAAAAAAAAAAAAAAAAAAAAAAAAAAAAAACTATTGAATACTTGTAAATCATTTTGTTACTATGCAATAAAAATATGTTTACAAGTTGAAATACAGGTACATCTCGCTTTGAGAAGCACTATATTAGTGAAGTGTCATAATTATATTTCATGTTTTTATTTTATATCTCAAAATGAGAATTATATGTAAAATGGTACTTCTATAGATATATTAAACATAACACAAAGATGGGCTGAGCTTAGAACCATCCTGAAAAACTGAAAGTTTGAGACCTGGATCTTCCAAAGTGATACAAAATACAGTACTTCCATCTGACAGTTTTTTTTTGCCTAGTGCTATTGTGCATTTAATGAATAATAGTGTAAATTTTTTTAGGCTTTTATATGCTTTAGCAAATAAAAAAAGACACTGTGATTCATTTTACAGTGAAATTTTGCTTTACATAGTAGTCTGGAACATAACTATTGCAATAACAAGGTATACCTGTATTGTGCTTTATTTGTCAATATATTTATCATTTAATTACACATTACCACTGATTGATGATTAGGCCAAAATTAATTCTTTAAAAACTTTGTAAGAGAATTTCCAAAACATAAGTTTGATAAACATTGTTTTAGAGATAATTATGTAGAGCAATATAGTACATATTCAATAGGATAAAAACAAACTGAAAGACTAATTTAATTATGATGATGCATAGTGTAAATTTTTTTAGGCTTTTATATGCTTTAGCAAATAAAAAAAGACACTGTGATTCATTTTACAGTGAAATTTTGCTTTACATAGTAGTCTGGAACATAACTATTGCAATAACAAGGTATACCTGTATTGTGCTTTATTTGTCAATATATTTATCATTTAATTACACATTACCACTGATTGATGATTAGGCCAAAATTAATTCTTTAAAAACTTTGTAAGAGAATTTCCAAAACATAAGTTTGATAAACATTGTTTTAGAGATAATTATGTAGAGCAATATAGTACATATTCAATAGGATAAAAACAAACTGAAAGACTAATTTAATTATGATGATGCATTAAATGTAAAGCTATAAATATTTTCATTATGCTTTCAAAATTATTTGAATTAATTATTATTATATTTATAATTTTTAGATGGGAATTCTTACAACTCTAGCCATTTTAATGCATGAAATTCCACACGAAGTAGGTGATTTTGCAATCCTGCTAAGGTCTGGATTCAATAGATGGGATGCAGCAAAAGCTCAGGTATTATAGCTCTATTGAATTTCATGCTAAATTTTAAAAAAATAATTTAAGTTATAAAGATTCTGTAATTTATGGGAGTTGTATAGTTTTATTAATTAATCAAATTTCATATTCATTTATCGTTTTTCTCACTTTTTATTTTGTAAATTTTTTTATAATAATTATAGCAAATTTTTTTAAAAGAAATAATTTTTATTCTGAAGTTTAAAATATTGAATAAAATTAAAATCAAACATACATAATTAAATATATCTTAATATATTTTAAATTTATTGCATTTATTAAAACTAATAAATAATAATTGTTTTTTAAAATATTAACAGTTATCTACTGCTGGAGTTGGAATATTTGGAGCAGTGGTTGCATTAACTGTTGATTCTGCAGATACTTTAGGTAAGCAAAATCTGTTTATAAAATACTTTAATTTTTGTTTAATATGAACATTTTTAATTTGTGTATTTTTGATGCTAATTGAACTTCAAAATGTAAGTAACTAAGATTTCACTGAAAATTTCAAACTAACATTTGTATGTAATTGTATATTTGCAGAAAATATCTGATGGATCAATTTTGATTGATTTTTTTAAATGTTTAATATGTCAATAGCTCTCGTAATGCATGAATTTTTAGATCTATTTTCAAAAGCTCATCAAATCCATTTGTATCATATATTTTAAAGAAAAAAAAAATGAGTATTAAATTTTTGAGCTGAGTTACTTAGTTTTAATGAAAAATTTTAATAAATATATATTTTAAGTTGATTTATATGAACATAAGCAAAATGATATTTAACAATCAGATTGATTTTTTTAAATGTTTAATATGTCAATAGCTCTCGTAATGCATGAATTTTTAGATAATCTAATAAATTTATTGATCTATTTTCAAAAGCTCATCAAATCCATTTGTATCATATATATTAAATTTTTGAGCTGAATTACTTAGTTTTAATGAAAAATTTTAATTAAAATATATATTTATCAGAAATTCTTGATTTATATGAACATAAGCAAAATGATATTTAACAATCATTTGTTATTTTGATACATTTAAAATTAAATTTAAATACTAATACTTGCTTTCATTTAACAGAATATCATTCAAAATTTAGCAATATTATTTTTGATATTAACTCTAAGATTAAAAGCAATATTATTCTCAACTAAATTTTTTTCATTTATTATGGCAGGAATGTTTAACAAACATCTTTTTTACAATTTTTAAATATAAATTTATATTATTGTCATAATACAAAAAGATAACATAAAATATTTTTTAAATACTAATACTTGCTTTCATTTAACAGAATATCATTCAAAATTTAGCAATATTATTCTCAACTAAATTTTTTTCATTATGTCAGGAATGTTTAACAAACATCTCATTTTTACAATTTTTAAATATAAATTTATATTATTGTCATAAAAAATATTTTATGTTATCTTTTTGTATTAATAGGAAAATGTACTGCTTGGATTTTGCCATTTACTTCAGGTGGTTTCCTAAATATTGCTTTAGTCAATGTTTTGCCAGAAATTATGAAAGATGATGATCCATGGTAAGGAATAATATTAATTATGCATTATACATGAAATATCATTTATATATATATATAATGATTATTATTTAATATAGGGAATCCATAAAGCAAATAGGATGTCTATGCAGTGGTATTGTTGTCATGGCTTTAGTCACACTCATTACTGAGTAAATGTGAAAAATTAGTCATTTTTAGTTGAATATTTTTACTCATCTACAGATCTCAATGTATAATAAAAATATACTGTTATGTCAGATTTTATTTGAATTAAAAAAAACAAGTTTTTTATTAAATATAGATTTTATTTAGAAAAATCAATTTATTTAAATTATTATTAAATTTTGTAAATGTCACATGTACATTTATATTGGAGTAAAAGATTCTAATTGAATATTTGTATGCAATAAACCATATATGATAAATATTACTACAAACTATTTTCAAATGAAGAATAATTATATTCCAGAATTTTTAATATCATTTTACACTGTTATGATGATATTAGAGAATTTATAATATGCTAAAGTAAGAAAATTACATGCAGTGAAGTTTAAACTTGTTAAATAGATTTAAATGATAATTTGTTTCATTTTTTTTATTTAAATCTAAAAAGTTTGTAAGCAATTTTAATGTTAAATCATTGTATCTTGAGTAATAGTGTAAATAATTAATGTTTTATTATTATTATGTAAAGTCATATCTCAAAACAATTTACCTCTTCAGTATAATGAATGGTAGCTTTGTTACATAATTTATGTAATTAAATGTGCAGCTTTTATTTTTATTTACTTATATATACCATAATGATTAGCTGCTGAAAAACTATCTAATCTGTTAATTATCAATACAGTACATATGTTCAGTGAATTTATTTATTACTATATTTCTTTAATTCTAAGATGCATTTTATGATTTTAAAATCATTTAAAAGCAAAGAAAATATTTAGGTGAATAAACTGAATTTGTAGTATTGTTGATTACTAAAAATATTATTTAGCAGGATTTAAATATTTAAAAGCAAAGAAAATATTTAGGTGAATAAACTGAATTTGTAGTATTGTTGATTACATAAATTTAAATCCTGCTAAATAATATTTTATGTAATGCTTTCATAAATATATGTAAAATTGAAAAACAACATTATACATTTTATATAGAACCTATTTAAAAGAGTACATTATAATACTTATGTATAAACACAAGATTTAATATTAGTAATTAGTATTATCATAACTCAATTTATAGAAATCAGAGATGTGTGAACATACAAATTTTTGAATTGAGTTAGTTTTAACAATATTTTTAGTGATAAAGAACCTATTTAAAAGAGTACATTATAATACTTATGTATAAACACAAGATTTAATATTAATAATTAGTATTATCATAACTCAATTTATATAAATCAGAGATGTGTGAACATACAAATTTTTGAATTGAGTTAGAGTTTTAACAATATTTTTAGTGATGATAAAAGTTGAATTTATGTAAATAGCTCCTTCAAAAAAGTCACTGGTATTTGAGTAAATAAAATTTTTATAAAAACAAATTTAATTTTATCTAATAAATTTGTACTTTTTCATGATTTAATTATTGTTAACAGTATGGCATTTTAATGGTAATTATTGAGTAGGTAAATTCAACACTTATCAAAATCATAAGTAGAATAAAATAGCCTAAAAGACCTTTTTAAATCAAATATTCTTAATTTTTATTAAATATAATATATATTATTTCCATTATAAACTGCAATTGGTGAAATGCTTCCTAACCATAGAAAAAACAGGAAATTTCTAACAGCAGCAATTTTCTTTTTTAATATGCTTATATAAAGCATAAAATTTTAGTGTGTGATGGATTACATGAATTATTCTACAGTTTGAAGTTTTTGAACCAAGTTGAGGTTTTATTTTGAACAGTTCACACATTTCTAATATATTATATATGCTCTATGCTATATATAGGATGTTCTGAAAGTAACTTTGCACCTATATTGTCATAATACACATAGGTGGTAGATGGTAGTTACTTTCTGTATACCCTTTATTAATAATTAACAGCTTTCAATTGATAACTATTGTCACAGTGGTGCCATAATTATAATTGTAATTTAATAAAACTAGTACTGCATTCTATACTGAATTAGAAAATATTTTTCAATGAATACAATAAACATCAGAATTTATATAAATCAAAGAATGCATATACAAATTTTAGTATTTTTCCCAAAAGCTATTAACTAAATTAAGGATGCATCTTACAATGAAAGAAATATAGTATTTTTTGTTGTTATTTCATTTTGAAATTACAAATTTACTAGTCAATATGTAAAATTATTATTTCTTAAAATATACTGTTATTCAACTTTGTATTAAATAAAATTTACAATATTTGAAATTTTTACTAATTATTCTGTAAACAACAAAAATTTCATTTATGATGATGTATTGAAAAAATAGAAAAAATTTTTTCCAAGTTTTTAAAAATTAGTCAGATTTTGTTAAAATGAAAATTCTAACAAATAGAAATTTATGAAAATTCCATTGGCCTCAATAAATTTTACCAGTTGTTTAAAAATTAATTTTTTCAGATATTCTGACATTGTTTTTGCACAACATAGGTATTTAAATATAATCAAACATTTTAACACAACTGATATTATTCAGAAATTAAAAAAAGATACATTAAAATCTTGATTTGACAAACTTTTAAACAACAAATACTTCTTGACTAGTCAAAGTTCTCATATTATTTTTAACATGGGTCTCAATCTATATGTTGACTAATTATTGCGGCTTCTTCTATAAAAAATAAATTTGTAGTAAGATCTTAATGATAACTCTGATTATGACCACAAATATAATCATGCAAACTGTAACCAAATGAACAGATACATAATTCCTCTTATTAATTTGCCAAAGGTTTATGATATTTGTTAGCATATATGAAGCTATATCTAAATCCCCAACTATCACTTATAGTACAAAATGCATTTTTATTATATTATGAGCACATTTTTACTATGTATAATCTATTGAATTCAGATTAAAAAATAAATACATTTTTTAATGAATAAACCAATCAAGCTTATTGCTTTTAGACATAAATTATGAAAAATTTCACCAATTTTAATATTGTAAATTAGTAGTAATGACAAAAGCGAATCTTTTGATTTTTAATTAATTTATAAGTTTAAGAAATTTATAAAATTTCTTCTCTCCTCTGCAATAGTTTATTCACTATGTTGTGTTGTATTATAGTACAAAATGCATTTTTATTATATTATGAGCACATTTTTATTATGTATAATCTATTGAATTCAGATTAAAAATAAATACATTTTTTAATGAATAAACAAAGACCAACCAACTTATTGCTTTTAGACATAAATTATGAAAAATTTCACCAATTTTAATATAAATTAGTAGTAATGACAAAAGTAAAAATAAATACATTTTTTAATGAATAAACAAAGACCAACCAACTTATTGCTTTTAGACAAATTATGAAAAATTTCACCAATTTTAATATCATAAATTAGTAGTAATGACAAAAGCGAATCTTTTGATTTTAAATTTATATATTAATTTGACTGTCTAATTGTGCTTCATCTTTTTATTATTAGAGTAAACAGTGTAATAAAATCAAAACAAACTAGAAATTTTATTTTTCAATTGATTTTGGTTTTGTATTTTAGGTATTCAGAAACTGTATATGTATTATATACATATATTTATTTTTTTTAAGTAAGCATATATTTATTCTATAGCACCACCTAGTAACAACAATTTTGAATAGTTTCCAGATGTCCCTCCTCTTTTGGAATGTTATCCCGTGTAGCTCTTGCTCTTCATTAAAGTTATTTTACTTGTTTAAATTCTTTATCCCATTATTGATATTGATTTCATAGCAACAATATTGTATTTACATATAAAAAAAAATTCTAATATATATTATATATTATGCAATTTAAATTCTATTAATATATATACAAAACTTTTACCTATTCCATATAAATTTATTTTGGAATATATCTAAGAAATTTCAGTTCGTGAGTAAGCCATATTGCCATTGAGAGCAATGTTAAGGCTCCTGCTTGATGTGTTGCAGCAAGTGGTTAGGTATTCAGAAACTGTATATGTATTATATACATATATTTATTTTTTTTAAGTAAGCATACTAAGATAGGCTAACATATTTTTAAAATAATCTTATTATCCACTAAAAATAATTTTAATGTTTTTTCTTATTAATAAAACTGCAAATCTTTCTGAAACATTTCAAAAAGAAACGGGAAAAATGAGACTTGTTTTTGTTTCTTTTATAGGATATTTTTTACAATAACTCATAGATATAAAAAGCAACATTATTCATTATAATGTTTCATATAATGTTCATTATATTCATTATAATTACCATTAAAAGTTTCAAGGAATATAATTTGGCTAGTAAAATTAGGTTTATTTGGAATAAAAAGGAACAGAAGAAAATTCAAAATTTATAGAAAATAATAGATTTCCTTTAAATGAAATGTCCATTGCTAGAGAAATCACTTATTGTCATATTCTGGAAATGATCCTGTAAAAATTCTTCAAACTAACAGATACAAAATAAAAACTGTCCATTTATATAAAATTTTTTTTGATCCATAAATTCTTTAATGTGATCAATATTTTTAAGAAAAGTACAAGTTTGATTATATTTAAAAATATAAAATTTTTTTTGATCCATAAATTCTTTAATGTGATCAATATTTTTAAGAAAAGTAAAGTTTTTTTAAATATAATCTCCATAAATTCTTTAATGTGATCAATATTTTTAAGAAAAGTACAAGTTTGATTATATTTAAAAAAACATTTTAACACAACTGATATTATTCAGAAATTAAAAAAAGATACATTAAAATCTTGATTTGACAAACTTTTAAACAACAAATACTTCTTGACTAGTCAAAGTTCTCATATTATTTTTAACATGGGTCTCAATCTATATGTTGACTAATTATTGCGGCTTCTTTTATAAAAAATAAATTTGTAGTAAGATCTTAATGATAACTCTGATTATGACCACAAATATAATCATGCAAACTGTACATCATATAAACCAAATGAACAGATACATAATTCCTCTTATTAATTTGCCAAAGGTTTATGATATTTGTTAGCATATATGAAGCTATATCTAAATCCCCAACTATCACTTATAGTACAAAATGCATTTTTATTATATTATGAGCACATTTTTACTATGTATAATCTATTGAATTCAGATTAAAAAATAAATACATTTTTTAATGAATAAACCAATCAAGCTTATTGCTTTTAGACATAAATTATGAAAAATTTCACCAATTTTAATATTGTAAATTAGTAGTAATGACAAAAGCGAATCTTTTGATTTTTAATTAATTTATAAATTTGACTGTTTTCTAATTGTGCTTCATCTTTTTATTATTAGAGTAAACAGTATAAATTTAAAATCAAAACAAACTAGAAATTTTATTTTTCAATTGATTTAGGTTTTGTATTTTAGGTATTCAGAAACTGTATATGTATTATATACATATATTTATTTTTTTTAAGTAAGCATATATTTATTCTATAGCACCACCTAGTAACAACAATTTTGAATAGTTTTCCAGATGTCCCTCCTCTTTTGGAATGTCATCCCGTGTAGCTCTTGCTCTTCATTAAAGTTATTTTACTTGTTTAAATTCTTTATCCCATTATTGATATTGATTTCATAGCAACAATATTGTATTTACATATAAAAAAAATTCTAATATATATTATATATTATGCAATTTAAATTCTATTAATATATATACAAAACTTTTACCTATTCCATATAAATTTATTTTGGAATATATCTAAGAAATTTCAGTTCGTGAGTAAGCCATATTGCCATTGAGAGCAATGTTAAGGCTCCTGCTTGATGTGTTGCAGCAAGTGGTTTTGGAACATATAATAGGAGTGTGGCAATACCTAAAGTTACCTAAAATGAAAATATTATTAATAATAATACTTAATATAATTCAATTTTGCAATATAAAAATTAAATAATAAAATTTTATAAAACAGATTATTTGTAATTCTTAATAATTTTTTAGATATTTGTCAAAATTCCTTATGCTAATATATATTGTAAATCAGGTTTTTGTAATACAGTAGAGTCTCCATAATTCGACACACATGGTTCCAGGGCTTGTCAGATTTCAGAGTTTTGTCGAATTATTGGATGTTCAATAAAAAAATGGAATTACACAAATGAATATGCTCAATTTATTAAAAATTTTTTGTCGAATTATTGGATGTTCAATAAAAAAATGGAATTACACAAATGAATACGCTCAATTTATTAAAACTTTCCTGTCATTGTTCTTGCTATTCAAGTCTTTCACAAAACCCTTAATTTTATTCTGATTTTTTAAATATCATAAATGGTGGCTCTTCCAATACCATGAAATGAAGCCAAATCACAAAACTTTTCTCCCAAGTCAAGTTTCTTAATTATTTCTGCCTTTTCGACCACAGTCAATGTCTTGTTTTGTTTTTCTCTTTTTCCAATTTGTGACATTATGTAAAGATAAATAACAAACACTGATAGACTAAAAATACTATTTTACAGTAGAGAACTCAATTTAAAAAATAGTCTGATTATAATGCCTGCAAAATGAATGAATAACGACAGTTACTTTGTTTCGCGTCAGTTTTTTCTCTCTTGCATGTGGACGAGTTGCGACCATGCTTGTGATATGAAAATTTCATGTGGGCAGTGCGATGGTTCGCAGAGTGTCGGACTACAGAGACTCAACTGTGGTTTACTCTTCCAAAACTGACAAACCGAAAATATGTTTTTCATTGAGGAATAAAAATTTTAAATTCTTTTTCAACTGAAGTTTATTATGTCTCATTCTAGCCTAATCAGCTACTCCTCCACCTTCATCTAAATGTTGAATTTGATGACGACTAGCAATAGTCATCTTCAGATTAGATAATCTGAAGCAGAACCATCCAATTATTTTTTTTTTAAATTTGTTTTATAATCAAATATTACTGATTCTCCATATGACATACCAAAACGTTGGATCTTTATAAAACTTTCAAAAAAACTTTCTGAAAAAAATCTAAAATTGTTATAACTTTTTATGTATATTTTTTCCATGAAGTATGGAATTATTGAAATTTAAAAAATAAAATGGAAATACTATTGAATTGCAATATATAAATAATTGTGATAACAAGTAAAAGAAATTACACTCTAGAAACTTCTCTAAGAAGTTTTTTCCATGTTCAATATGGCAACACTTTATAAATTAATGCTGACTATTTTTCAAAACTGAATTAGTTAATGATATGAGAAGTCACAGCCTAGTGCTTTAATTGAAGGAAACAATTTAAGCAGTTATTTTATGATGCTAGTCTTATAAAGCTCTTCAAAATGAATAAAAAGATTGAGAAAGATACTTCTTAGAGCTTTTATGTATCAAACTAAAAAAAGTTATTTCCATGAAAAATTATAGCAATGCAGAAGTTGAAAACTATAAATTACTAGAAAAGAAGTTTTGCATTAAAAGTATATTTAAAATGATATTTTAAGTAATGGTTGATTGGTTTTGTATATTATATAGACAAAATTGCATCAAGCAAACAATTCATAAATTATAGACACATGCAAATTTATAAATACACAAAGCAATAGTAAAAAAGTGACACTCATTTCATAGTATCTTAGACATGAAAGACAAAAATCTTAAAAAAAAACTAATAGCAAGTAGTGGAATTTAATGTTAGAATCATATCTGTCTTTCAGATGGAATTATAAATCTGAACTCTGGAATATGTATAAAAACTTTTAAATAAATAATAATAAAACCCTCACATCTTACAAGAAATTTCATTTACATGATTAGAAAATTGATAATTTGTACTGCTAATGTTACTAGTGCAAAATATCAATCAACTTTATTGAAAATCACGAATGGTTTCAGAATGAGTTAAGAACTATAGTTAAATCATAGCAGAAGAGATGTTTGGAGACAGTAATTTTAGAAATACTATAGCTTCCATGATTTCTTTATTAGATTTTATAGATTTTTAAAATAATCTGATATCATTTTTATATTAGAATAATTCTTATAATATATTTAAAGTTGTTTCATAATTTGAGATAATTAATCATTGACTATACATAAATCAACATAATGGTTACCTTTCTAACATCTTATAGTATCATGGTAAATTAAAACCTTGAGATTCATAAAAATTGGAAAGTCAAGTGATATTAAATACATAGTGAAATAATTATATGAGTTTGTTAGAGAATATTAAAAAATCTTTTTCCAAAGTAGAAATTTTCAATTAGGATTCCATTAATATTTTTTAGGGGATTCATAAAATTTTGTCAGTTGAAATATTTTAAAATTTACTTTATTAGAATATTTATATGAAGGAAGAACCAAAATTTAATTTTATTGTATTTAGCACAACAATAATTTGATTATTTTCTATAATATATAGAAATAAGTCAAAAAACTTTGGGGTTCTGCCTATTTACTTTACCTATTAATTCCAAAAAATTTGCATAAAGAAATGCAAACAATAAAATTTTTTCATGATTTTTTTATTTTATAATTTGTATATTTTTCTATAATGTGCAACTTTTGATTTTCATTAAGATTAAAATATCAATACAGATAGTCTGACTTTGGGGTTTGGTTCAAATCCCACTTTGTATCGTAAACCATAAATGCCCAAAATTTATATATTATTCATTATTAATACTTATTATTACACTTCATTTTATTGTAATAAACTTAATGAATACAAAAATAAATAAACATTGCTCAGCGACTCAACTCTTTGTCAACTGCATTGAGTAATCACAGAATTTATTGATGACATTGCCATTATAAATCAAGGCAGTCATAAGTCAGAACTATCTGTATATGAAATAATTAGATTCTTCATTATTTTAACTATGTAAATGTGCATTCTATTTTATTTATCTATAATAAATTATGCATTTTAATTGACAACTTATTTTAAAATTAAAAAAACCATTATTAAAATATCAATTCTATGATAATTGATTAAATTATTAAATATCAATTTCATATATTATATTTCAATACTTTTCAAAATATAGATATTTTTTGACTTTTAATCTACAGTCTATTCTCTTCCGATCTCAAGATAACCTGACAGTAAATCACTACCATTGTTGTATTTCTACACAAAGGAAAATAGTCCTTATTAGTTAAATTTATTATCATCCTATAATTTGTTGTTTTGAGAAATAAAATATCAAAATATTAAATTATTGAGATGATTTAAAAATATATATTTTAAAATCACATAACAAAATTTAACAAAATATTGTTGTTATTTACAAATCGCGTATGAATACAGTGTTTCCTTTGGTGGTTCGGCTGTCAGGTTATCTTGAGACAGACTATAGTCATAGTAGTGTAGTCTATAATTGTAAGTTTTATATTATAGCTATTATATCAATTGATAGCAGAATTCAATTATTCACCATAGTACATATATAACTAGAAAAAAAAACTGACGAAAACAAAATAATTATAATTAGATATAAAATACTCATTGCTAGTTTCTCGAATAATTATGGATTGACTTGTATACATATGCACAGTGTTGATCAATCCTGTGAGCTTTCACATAGGTTTTACAAGTCATCATAATGCAATCATAAGGATTATGCTATTAGTGTAACTGGTCTTACCTGTAATAATCCAACAGCAAAAAGACAATTTACAGCCAACCTAGCACGTGGTGGAAGCATTAATTTTCTTGAAAATATCCACATTCCAGTTACTGCACAAAACACAGTTTCTCGGCATACGATATCGGTCTCGGCATTCCTGCTGAACCGCTCTTCCGATCTTTAAAAAAAACAACACGCTAGTTAAGAGTAGAGCATCAAGCTTTCTGTGAAGCGTGCAGCACAGTCTGCACGCTATGAAATCACGCTAAGTATTTTAATTCACGAAAAAATTATTTCTGACTATTAAAGAGTTGTGACAAATATATAATTAAATAAATGTTGAATTTTTAAATAAATCTTCAATTTTTTATCTTGTTGGTTTTATTCTGCTAATGGTTAGACTTCTCTTGACACTAAAAAAATTCACTACTCTGTAGCACTTTTCATAAAGAGTAAAATATAAATTTTAAGAATATTTTAAGGCATTATATTACAATTAATAGTTTAAATCATATATTAATATATATATATGGTATAATGAAATATCTTTGTTTTAATTATTAATTATTTGTAATTTTATTTTTGTTCAGTTGGCAACACGAGTTGTTCGTCGCCATGTTCTTTGCTTTTAGAAGGATAAAGTTTTATTTTCGCTCTGACGTTTTTATTAATTTGTATCAATCCATAAATGTGGGAAGACTTCGACGTTACCACATATATATATATTTTTTATTTATTTATCAATAAATCTTTCAGGTGCAAGATTAGATTTTTTAAGTTATGCACTACACTTTAAAAAAATACAGTATATTAATATTAAAAGGAAATATTTCATATTTTATCATTCAGTAGATCAAATAAGCAATATAGATTAAAATTATTGTTAAAAATCATTGATATCTGATATTTTGAAGACATTAAAAGGATATATAAGCAAGATATTGCATAATCGATCAATAAATTACACATCGCACTTACTGAAAATTTATTCTTAGCAGTTACTTGCTCTAATAAAATTATATATAGAATATAGCATGCTATATCATTAAAAGCTATCTCTAGCATTTATTTAAACATGAAAAATCTTTAAAGTTAATGGAGATCAGGGCTGGCAATGGAATTTTTGGCACTTCTAAGCGATGTTTATATAATATTCTATATTTATAAAACATATGTGGTGACAAATGTTCAGTTTTCTAATAAAATTTTATTATTGTTATTAAATATGTTTTTTTTTTTTTTTATTAATTTTTCTATTTTAGAAATAAAATTGTTGTCTCCTAAACAATTACCTAAATTCTCCTAATTATAGAACGGGCTATGACGGAGACGTCGCTAAAAGTAATTTCTAGTCTATTTTCATTTCTTCTATCAATATGAATGATAAAAACAGGAAGTTTTAGAATTAGCGATTGTTAATGTTTAGAATCAGAATGCCAACATTAAGCATTGACACACTAATTTTGATTGTGCACAGTTGATGGTCACAGTCAGCTTATGCTTGTTATATTTTTCTACGTAGACTGCTCAAGAATAACTTTTCTAATAGGAGAACTGACAATTTTCAAAACTAATAGTAAGAATAAATTGAAAAGCCGATCGTAAATATTATTATAAGTTATTCATTAAGAACAGGAATATTAAAATAATTATCTCATTAATTTTGATTTCTGATGTACAGTATATATTTAAATACGAAAATAATTTGCATATAAGAAAAATAATTTTTTTTAACAATGCAGTAAAACGTAGAACATTCGTTTCGGAAATAGAAGAAGAAAAAAAGGAAACAGAATTCAAGAAGATACGATTTATTACTATACTATATGTTAAAATAAGAAATTCATATAGAACAGTGATTCTGAACCACTTATCCAAACCTTTGATGGTGTGCCGCGAAAAATTAAGAATGAATTGTATGTAGTTGTATGAATCCACAATATATGTCAGGGGTGGCCAAACTTCGTGTCACTACGAGCGATATAGAATAATCTTAAATATTCGAGAGCCGCATTTTCTTTTTGGATCAATGAGAATAGCATCAGTTTTTCGGGTAAATGTTAATAATGATTACAAAAATTGTTTATTTCAGATGCATACTACTTTTCACAATAGATAAAAAAATAATATATCTGTAATTTGTTTAACTTAAATAAGTATTTTCTTCATATTTACTATTGATTTTCATGGTATGGAGCCATATTAAAGGCATTAAAAAGCCGCAGTTTGGCCATCTCTTGTATATGTTAACGTGGTTGGTTGGATATCCCTTTTGCAGTCGAACCACTGTACCGATTCCTATAAATAGGGTAAAGTTAGAAAAATCTAAATCTCGAATTTCTGCGACAGCCAAAATTTTTTGTGATTATTCATAATTTAAAAATTAAGGAATAAAACTTAAATAATCAAAATTATATTTTCTCTAAAAAGACAAAATCTGCAGGTGGCGCTGTAACTTAATAAGGGTCGCCATTTAATGATGCCGTAACGGAGTATGTCTTCATCTTAATGTAATAAATAAGAATAAATACAATAATCTGTTAATAAAAATTAACAGGTTTGTTAAATCTAAATTATTATTAAGAATATTTAGGTGTTCACCAAATTTTAAAATATTAAAATGTATTCCTCAACTGAAAAAAGTTGAAAACCACTGATCTAGAGTAACGTTTCATATAAATTCATAATGATATTTAAATAAGCATACGAAAGAAACATAACATAAAGTTAGAATAGCTTTACCTTTACTCATGAAATTAGTAATTCCATTTACAGCTTGAATGTTTTCATCTTCAATTTCGGCAGAATTGTTGTTCTTGGGTACTGTCAACTGTTTATGCTTTGGTCTGTCTTTATTGCGTAATAATATAAATTCTGTTACTGGAAAAATCTTCCCTTCTCCTTTATTATAAATAAAAGGTTCCACTAATTCTCGTATTTTATCGTCCAGCTGTTATAAAAGTTAAAAAGTCTCACGAATAATTTTTAAAATAATAATGTTTCTTATAATTCATATTATTTAATAAAAATTAATAATAGAATTATCTTTCCTTCACGACGGCTGCATGAAAGATTGACAATTTTCTAACTAAATGATCTGAGATTTAATTTCATTTCCACTACTAATTTTCTAGGGGAATCCGATCGTCACCCGCTGATCTCTAAATTGAAATGCCAACCCATAGCGGGTCTATCTAATTGGCAATGGGCTTCTAAATTGGTCCTATGCCTCATATCTTTTATACAGATTAGTAGTAAAATTCCAAATAAATTCTGAATGGTTAATTTTAAATTATAATATGCTTGCATTTAAAAATATTCATTTTTGTTTCAAGAATATCATGGGCATTCATTTTTACATAGATTTATTAATATTATCAGTGTATATGGTACCACTTTTTGTTAAAATTTCGTTCAAAATAAGGAGACAAATTTAATTCAAAAATTTATATCTGCAACCATTTTATTTCAAGATGGCAGATCAAACATTTAAAAAAACGAAGTATTCCCCCCAATAAACTTAAAAACATTCAAATTTGTAAATAGATAAAAAAAAAGAACAAAATGTTTAAAGTATTCAAATAAAATTTTAATTTAATTCGATACGTTCATAAAAAATTAAATATTTTAATGCTTATAATTATTATTATTACAAAGTATATTAATGCTAAATAAATGTAAACAGAAAATTTATATTCGAGTTTTTATATAACATTCCTATTAATTAAGAAAATACTGTTTATATTATATAATAATAATTATGATAATTCGAGCTCGAATTAAAACTTTCGTTTTTTTTTTTTTAAATTTTGATTAAAAAGAAAACGTTCAAGAATTGCGACGTAGATATCGATCGAAGAGAACGGTAAATTTTTCAGAAGTTTTTAATAGTTTTACATAAATATTATTATTATAATAATAACAACTTTTAAATTAATAACTCACTTATTGATAAAATATAATTTATAAAGTTAAGTTTCGATTGAAAAATATTTTAAGTTGACATTATGGCAACGGATTTTAATGTGTTTCACGAGTTATTTTAAATATTTATGTCATTCTTTGAAGGCTTTTTTATATATGGTGTACTGTATATATTCTATATACAGTATTTTTGATATAAAATATTCCTATGATACTTTGAATAGTACTAATCTTTACTCAGCTATCGATGCGTACTTATGAAAGTATTTCAATTATAGCTGTTCACTTTTAAAATGGGGATCGACGGATTAGACTCGGAACCCTTTGAAAAATTTAGATATTGCAAGTTTCTGATTCGCCAATAGATGTTTGCATTTCTCAATCGAATATCTATCTTCAATAGTGAAAAGTTTCCATTCGTATCTTAGATTTCCTGGGTTCCTTTAAAATATCACTATTGTATATCCGTTGCTTCTTCTTCTGAACGTTATTATCGAATAGTTGATTTATTAAAATATGTGTGAACACTAACAGAATGATAAATTACTATCATGACGAAAATCCACGGTCTAGCCAGTGAATATTAAATTTTATGTGCACTTTTGATACGAAATCAATCACATCATCTTTGTTGTTGGATGAGCGTGATGCATAAATAAATCGCATGCTATTAAGTACATTAAAAATTAATAACTCAATCGAATATCTATCTTCAATAGTGAAAAGTTTCCATTCGTATCTTAGATTTCCTGGGTTCCTTTAAAATATCACTCAATCGAATATCTATCTTCAATAGTGAAAAGTTTCCATTCGTATCTTAGATTTCCTGGTTCCTTTAAAATATCTCTATTGTATATCCGTTGCTTCTTCTTCTGAACGTTATTATCGAATAGTTGATTTATTAAAATATGTGTGAACACTAACAGAATGATAAATTACTATCATGACGAAAATCCACGGTCTAGCCAGTGAATATTAAATTTTATGTGCACTTTTGATACGAAATCAATCACATCATCTTTGTTGTTGGATGAGCGTGATGCATAAATAAATTGCATGCTATTAAATACATTAAAAATTAACAATTTTTTTTATATCGACTAAATTTACAGTTTATTAAATTTAGCATTTAAAATTTATAAATATTGTTCTGCTGTATTTTATAAATTTAAAAGTGTATATATACAATTCAATTGTAATACTGAATTTCTTCATGTTTATAAATGCGCCAAGTATTGAATTAAATGTTTATATTTATAATTTTTTTTTATTCGGATTATAAAAAAAATCAATGTAAATTATAAAACGGATTTTTTAACCTATTTATAATCGAATTATAAAAAAAATCATGGATAAAAATCAAACCTAAATTATACAAACATGCGACGAATATAAATTGAGTGTTTAGCGTATGAAGCAGCCTTAAGAATAACATTTCTATATCTAATTTTACAATGAAATTTTTTATTTTATTTTATTGATAATATCTATTTATTTTGCATGAAATTTGTTTAATAATAATAATTCTGGAATTTGTTCTGTATTTTTCACGTTGAAAATTGTTACTAAAAGAATACTGGAAATTGCTCTTATTTTTAGCAAAAATATGTTTAATATAGTTAAACAATGTTTATATTATATATTTGTAAAGAAAAAATATTGAATAAAAAATATAAAGTTTGAAACTAGAGCAAGATAATTTACCTCAGCGTAGTTTCTTGTTTTAGAAGCTTCTTTCATCAGTTCTACTAATTTACCTCCTCCTTTAAGATCTACAAAGCCGTAAGTAGCCTGAGATTTTGTATCGGCTTGTTTCTTTACCCCTGAAGTTACTTGACTGTTGGTATTTCCCATAAGAAAGAAATAAAGTAAAGAGTAAACAAAGTGAGAAAAAATTCCTAACAAGACACAGTGATCGAATCGAAAACAAAATGGAATAATGCTCGAAAGTACACATTCCGCAACATTAGAAACAACAGCCTATAAAATGCCTTTAGTCCTTTACTAATATTAGAAAGGGGGATCAACAGGGGGACAAAGACACAAGATAACCAATGATACTTACAGTGAAGTGATGTCGGCCTTTCTCTTGAAGGGCATTGGTAGATTTTTAAGTTGAGAAGGCGGGAATTTCGGGTATTGGACGTCTGGAATTTTCTTCTACTAAAATTTTCAGAGCCGGATCGAGAAAAACGGATGTTTACAGTTGTTGCTATAGTAGCACGGTTCCATTAGAAAGCGTCGCTACGGGTAACGACTGATTAATGCGGTAATAGTGTTTATCGGCAAAACAGCAAAATATCACTCCTTTATCTTGATATTTTTTCACTCTTTACAGATTATAAAACATATTTCCGCCACATTATGACTGCCGAAGAACGTTATGCTATACAAAATGTACCGTAGTAAGTATGAATTACTTTTTCTAACTAGTAAAACTCTCAAAAATGAATTATTGTTTACTGTTTACTCAGTTATAAGGGATATGTTCCCGGAACCAGAAATCTGAATAGAAGATCGCCTTATTATCAACAGATAAAGGTGAATATTCTGCAATTTTTTACTTGATAGCTGTAAATATTACATTTTAAAATAGAAGGTATCGATCCTGTAGTCGATGCAACACTAGCTATTTACATAAAAGCAGGAAAAGCCATAAATATTTTTATAGTTTTTAATTTTGATATTTATGACCACTCATTTCTGATATTGATTTTCTACTTTATGCTATGATTTGTTTTTTTTCCTAGGATAAAATAAGGGAAGAAAATGGAAAGGATTTTGATTACAAAACAAAAAATATATGGCAGGTGATAATACCACCTGTTAAATTCATACCTGGGATATACAGGTGAGAAGGAAATTAAATGTTATAAATTAAAAAATATAATATATATTATATATAAAATTATATATATAATTTAATGATAATTACCAATATCCTGTGATCAAACTGAACTGTTGTGGGATTTTCTGTAAAATTTTTTAAACGAGGTGAAAAAGCCAAAAGATCACTTGGTATCCATTTGTCTGCCATTTTTGGAAAAGAATTATAAACTAATCCTGCTTCTAAGCCAGCAACAAAAGCACCTATTGTTTATAAACAAACAAAAATATTTTCATACAATACTGTATGAGTTTAATGATTATACATTAAAAATAAATAAATAATAAATTTAATAAACTAAAAATTATGGAAAATATTTAATGACAAAATACCTGAAAGGGCTGTTAAAAATATTATAGATTTTGTTGCATGGGCACATTTCCAAAAAGTTCTCAATTTAGCAGATACTGGCACCTATTAAAAAGCACAAAATTATTATTAAATTTATCATTAATTGATATATTTTTCCCTATAAAAAAGTAAAAATCATTCAATCTTTAACAAGTTTGTAAATGTTTATCTAGATAATAGAATTTTCTGAGCACTTACAAATTTCTGAGTTAATGATAAACTTTTGTATTTGACTTATACTATATACATATTTATATGAAATAATCAATAGCTAAAAACTTGTATAAAACTTGCAAAATAGGGTGAATACAAAAATCTGTGATAAAAAAATGGATAGGAAACTTAGGTTCCATCAGATTTAATCAACAGTTAGTTGTAACTATTCAGGTGAGTAGATTATTCTTTAATGATATTAAATATACAGAAAATTTATAGTTGATATGGTTTGAATTATGCCACTGAATCATATTTCATAGTAGGCACTTTTAGACCTCATTACTGGCTGACCAACATCCCATGATGGGCCTAATTGGAAGATTGAAGGATGAGTTCAGTGGGCTGGGTTTGAACTCTTCCTGAAAAATCAAAAGTGTGGAATCCAGAATTGAATTCTGTTATCCAAGTTGATAAGTGATTGCTTTACCACAAATCATCTATCCAACAGAGAAAATCATACAATGATTACATTACCATAACAACTCTTTAATGGACAATAAACTCAGAATCTGTATAACTACTATAATGCCTCATTTATTATAAAACAGCAAAGTCTCTTAATTTTCAAGCATACAAAAAGATGTGGCTAAAATACACTTTACAATAGTGTAATAGGTATTTTTTTTAAAAAAGTTTTAACATTCACATCAGTAAGAGGATTTTCAAGACTTATTTTCAATTTTTTATGATATTTGATTAATTTACAAAAATTTAGATTATTATTTATTTATCTATTGTCTCTTAAAATATAAACAGCAAAGTCTCTTAATTTTCAAGCATACAAAAAGATGTGGCTAAAATACACTTTACAACAGTGTAATAAGTATTTTTTTAAAAATAGTTTTAACATTCACATCAGTAAGAGGATTTTCAAGATTTATTTTCAATTTTTTATGATATTTGATTAATTTAAAAAAATTTAGATTATTATTTATTTATCTATTGTCTCTTAAAAAATGTAATAATAGAGATTTTTTTTAACTATCAATATATTTGCTTCATCAATCTCTGTCTTTTCCATTTTAATAACATCTCAATCATTAATCTATAACAATATAAATTTTAATTAATAAATATAAATGTTAACCCAAATTGTTTTTCATTAACAACTTTGATATAATAAAGTAATTGATCTTTGAGTACATGCTTAATGATCAGTTGCTTTATATATCAAAGCTGTTGATTTAACAAATTTTTCTCCAACAAACTATTAAATATAGCTCTGACAATTATTTTTAGAAATTTCTTAAATAATCTGTTCTTAAATAGATGAAAAAATTATAAAAATTAAATTAAATCATCAGTTCAACCTTGAGATGAGATGTGAAGGGGGGAGCCTATACAGCCCAAGCACTGACCACACCAATAGTCTATTGTACACCCCCAACAAGATCATCCCAGAAGAAGTCCCATCTTTAAAACAAAAGAAGTAACTTCCTCAATGGGATAGTAGCAAGATCTTCTGGAGCAGGAAAATACATCCCAAAAAGATCATACCTAAGCCAAGAAAGGGCCACACATTAATACAAAATGTGAAGAGGAGTTTCATTCTTGTTCTGACATCTTCTACAAATAGGGCTATTAACAATCCTAATCAAATAAAGATGTCTACTAAGGTGATAGTGCCCTGTAAGGAGCTCTGTAACAATCCTAACTTCATGTTTGTGCAGTGAAAGCAACTCTTTAGTTCTCTGAACAGAGCAACCTAAAATAAGAGCTTTTGCCTGCCTAAGACCAGAAGTAGACCTCCAGGAAATGAGATGCTGGGCCACCAATCAGTCCTTGACAACCTGCTCAAGTGCATCAGATCTTATGCCCAGGGCTGGCTCAGGTCCAATAAAGGGGCAAGAAGCCCCTTCCTTGGCAAGCCCCAGTTCAACCATACTTTAATAAAAAAAAAAATAGAAAGTAAAGGATTTAATAAAATAATTTTGTATGCATCATAAAATACAGGTTGTCCTTGAAATTATTAGCATTATGGATCTTTTTCAACTTATGGTGAGTTTTGATAACCTCATCATAAGTTGAAAATAACCCATAATGTTAATAATTTTAGTAGTAATAATAGACAATGGAATACTGAATCCTTTAAGATTGTATAATTATCTGATTTGATTCCATAGTAGTAGGCAATTACTTTACTGCAATACTTTTAATAAAAAAAAAAGTATTTTTAGCCAATATGCTATGAAAATAGCTAAGGCTGGAATATTATAAGGTCCATTGTAAGATCAGAATATCATAAGTTGAATGATTTTAAGTCAAAAACTATTTATATTCATATAGATTTATTTATTTCAAAGATCAGAAAATATTGAAATTTATGAAAATGTGTATTATTCATATTTTGCAAAATATATATTGCAAATAGGATACTGTATTCTATTTTTAATAACAGAATTTAATTATTACTTTTCATTCAGTATATAATTCTTTTAAAAATAATAAAATGACTTTGAAATAATTTCTTAATAAATTATCCAATCAAAAGCACAAATATATGAGATTTACAAATGCAAAATTCAATTTCTGACTTAGGCAAATATTTTATGATGATTACATTTTTTAAGAATTTAAAATTTTTGAAATAAGCTGGTGCCCTGTAAGGAGCTCTGTAACAATCCTAACTTCATGTTTGTGCAGTGAAAGCAACTCTCTGAACAGAGAACTAAAGAGCTTTTGCCTGCCTAAGACCAGAAGTAGACCTCCAGGAAATGAGATGCTGGGCCACCAATCAGTCCTTGACAACCTGCTCAAGTGCATCAGATCTTATGCCCAGTTTTTAAAAAACATCTAAAATCACTCTAAGACATACTTTAACAAATATTTTACATTCTCTGGTATGTAAATAATTTAATTTAAAATTAATTTAAATTATTTACATTCCAGAGAATGCAAAATGTTTGTTAAAGTGTGTTTTAAATGATATTTAATCAACATATCGATGAACCAACGATATTATTTAACACACCAGATTAGCACCATTTAGAGTAATTGCTAAAAAATTTTTCATTTTAGAATTTTTAATTTTATTGAATTAGAAACGAACAACAATTATATTTTATTTTATAGATTTCTATAGAAAATAATAATATCATTAAATTTTAATTTAAGGTCATCTACCTGGAAAAAACGATGTATTTGGAAAGACATTTACTCAACAGGTGGAGGAATGCTTGAAAAATTTAGCGAAAATAAGAAAGATGAACGAAGAGAAAATGGAAAGATTGGAAGAAACTGCTGAGGAATTTAATAAGCAAATTCGTCATACAAATCGACCCGCTTCATGTGAACCGAAAGGCTATTTGAATAAGAGTTCGATCTCACCACAACCGTTTCACGAATCCCAACCGTTAACATCACGATTTCACGAAAAATCCTCACGTATTCAGTTTGGAAATCGTCCGTCTACTAGCAATTATGCCGAACGTATAAGAAAGCCTGATTTAAACACCGATAACTATATGAAACCAACGCAGAAACCAGATATAAGTATCAATAATTATATGGAACCACCAGTAAGAAATACTGATTTAAGCAAAATTGATTTAGAAGCAGACCAAAGGCCGATACGTCCCGAAATGTCAAGAGAATATAATTCTGCCCAATTGGAAAATAGAACCCTACGCGATCCTGAAAAGTTATTTGAAGATCTTAAATATGTGTCACCATTTTCTCGAAAGCCACAGTATGACGCTTCACGATATGATAATAAATATGATCCAAATCCAAAAAGTTCAGAAACTAGAATGCAGTATACTCCCGTAGAAGCAACTACTAATCAGAAATTGCTCGAAAACGATAAAGTTGATATAGAACGTGATTCTGGATGCAATCCTGATCAGGAATGCAATTACAGAACTCCAAGTCCTACCAAGTTACCAGATACTTACGACAATGACACTTTTAATAATGATAGGAATAGTGCAGAAAGAAAAGCAATTAATCCTTCGTGAGTATCAACATTTTACAAATTATTTACAGAATCTGTTTTAAATATTATATTATTTATAAAATATTTCAGGTATGATCTCAGCGATCATCACCAGAAGGATTATAAGCCAGAAATCGATCAGAAGGACTTGTACGAGGCGAATGATTATAAACAAACTAGTAACACGCAAAGAGAACAGCAAGATTATCAATTGGATCATAAATCCGTCGAAGATCTCCAGTTATCTAAAGATCAAAATGCTACCAACTGCAAAACGAATGATGACGTGGCAAACAATTCGCAGTTAACAACAACACGCGAACATGGTGATTATCCTTATCCGAATTACCATAAAGGAAGCAGTCTACTGGATACAGCGAAGAAAGCGGAATATCAAGAAAATTTAGATCTGTCGGGAAGAAGACCATCAACAGGACTATACACTGATCCGAACAATAGTCGCTACCTGACTTGGAATGACTACTTAAAACAAAGAGGAGGTTATCTTAGAAGACCAAACTTTTATAGAACTACATACGACGATTTTAATAATGCTGCCAAGTACTTTAATTCTAGTCTAAATTCTCATGTTTTCTTAAATCGGGGATACAAACCTCGTTTGAGTTCAGGTTCGTATCTGGGAATCCCACCTTTATAATTTGGTCATTGACAGGTTCGAAATTTTTTATGACTTTTAAAAGCACTTTTAAAGAATTTTAAAATTTTATAACGAAAGAAAAAAAAAATTGGCACTGAATTATGTGGAAATGAATAAATTTTTAGATTTTAAACAGAAACAAAGTTTCCATTTCTTTTTTTTTTTGCTAAAATTGATCCGAGTTCAAGCGATCAATAAGATTGTAAAAATATTTGTCTATTGATCTCCTGAATGTCTTTTTAATGCAAAAAAATTCTTGCATTTAATGTGTGTATTCACAAAAAACAGATAATGATGATTATTTATTTATTTATGGATCTTTTGTTAAAGATTTTGATGAGTAGTTGTTGTTGAAAACATACAAAAGACATAAAAAAAATGAGCTGCATGATATTTTGATTGCTACACTACAAAATTTGATTAACAATTATAAGATTGTTAAATAATCAAATTTTGTTGATTCTTAGATTGTTGATTCTTTCTTATTGTTAAAATTTGATATCCGGATTGACTGATAAAAAATGGAAAAGGTAAAATAATTTTAAAATATTTTATTATTTCGAATATTGAAAAAAGTGATAAATTTTTTTATCAATAGAGAAAGGAAAATGATTCTAGAAAAGATGGAAAAGAAAAGACAAATTGGCCAAAATCGAAAAACGAATGTGACACTGTATCTGGAAACATTCAGAATAACAGTGAAGGACATTCCAGAGATGACGATAAGAGACAACAAACTTCTAAAAAATCGTACGAATTTGTAGTTTTGCCAAGTTTCAATAGCGACGATATAGAGTCGGAGTGGAAAATAAATCGCAAATCAATATCAGGTTCCTCTCCGAGAATGTCGAAAAGATGGTTTCCTTGGGAGCAGCGATTATCCCAATTAGATATAAATCCCGAAATATTAAAAAAATTAACAAACGAAATAGAGACAAACGAAGAACTTGAAACAATTTTGGTTTATCAAGGTCCAGGTATCTCCATTCTAAGATTTAAAACCTCAGATGACTACCTCAGGAACCCAGTTATCATATTGCCAAAACCGTTTTCTTCTCTTCAGATGGAAGAAATGAAGACAAAATTTAATATGAAAGAGGTAGCTTCGATTGGTGTCCATTGCGGATTATGCAATAAAGTGTTTTCATATGCGCAAACAGAGTTTAATAAATATCTAAAAGATAGTTTTAGACGAAGACAATTTCCGCTGAAGTGCTTGATATATAAGTGCAAAATATGCAACGAAACGTTCGAGGACGAAAATTTGTTTGAAAAACACTTCATACTAATTCACGTCTTGAATAAAGAATTATTCTGCTCGGAATGCAATCGAATGAAGACCAACAGCACAAAATATCGAAGAGATTCAGCAAAAGACAACGATGATGATTCAAAATTGCAAAGAAGATCGATCAATATCACCACTACCAAAGATATCTTTTGCAAGTTGTGCAGAGCATATCTGTGTTCTGGGAACAATTTGCAAATAAAACTGATAGACGTTGCTATATCCAGCAGATCGACTTATCTAAGTAAGTGCCAGTTTTGCGAGATTATCGGTAAGCACAAATCGACCGAGACATGCCATATGATGCAGTTTCTAACCACCACCTACACCTTCTGTTCCGAATGCCATTCTAAAGAATATGACGAACTTTTCGTTAAATCAGTTCTAAACGAAAGAAACCCTTCGAGTACAAAAGAAGAACTCAAAGCACTAAAATCCCCAAGAAGAAAATCAGAAATAGTCTTACCCATGGTTTGTGAACGTTGCAATCAAATTTTTACCGACAATAAATTGATTATGGATCAAGTAGAAGTGATTCCGTATTACGACGAGGAAGGAAAGAAAAATTACTATTATCAGTGTAAAATATGCAAAATTAAGATAAAAGACGTTAAAAGCGAGATGGAAGCACACATTATGAATCATATAAAGGAAGAGGAAATATTCTGCCACGCTTGCAGACAAGTAGAAAAAAAGACATAAAATATGTATATCTTTCCATTTTCTCTTCGTTCATCTTTCTTATTTTCGCTAAATTTTTCAAGCATTCCTCTACCTGTTGAGTAAATGTCTTTCCAAATACATCGTTTTTTCCAGGCAGATGACCTTAAATTAAAATTTAATGATATTATTATTTTCTATAGAAATCTATAAAATAAAATATAATTGTTGTTCGTTTTATATATATATATATATATATGTAGAATAAATCTTAAATTTTTCTATGCAAGTTATAATCGTATATTTTATTTTTTTTTTTAAATTCTCATTAATAAATTTTGAAGAAATTTAAAAAGTAACTGTTGTTAAGTCGAGAACATTATACTTTATTTATGATTATAGTAAGAAATTAATTATTTTATTGAGCTTATGAGTGATAAAATTCAGCAAAAAATTTAATTAAAAGTAAGATTTATCAGATCAAAATCATTGCTTCAGTTTGTACTAACTTACAAGTTAGCGAAGATCGATTAATCGATCATTTGACGCTTTTCGTATCTCCAGCTTTACATCATTTATTATTATTATTATTATTAACAGTAATATTTTAAGTCAATATTCATAATTTACTTGAGGATAGACGAGAGGATACCTGAACAACTTCCCTCTTATAAGAGGAAATTTTACTAAATCAATAATAATAATATTCCTGTTCTGATAATTTTCTGTAGTCTTGGGTTAACACATCAGATAGATCTATAGTACAGTGTATGTAGTGTAATTTTTTATTCCACTCTGAAAAGGGATGAATCACGAATGACAGGATGAATAATCATAAAATCAATGCAATATAATGATTACTTTCATTCGTTTCGTTGATTTTTGTTCTACAGTATATTCAATGATCATTTAAGGATTATTATAAGAATTTTATGAAGAATTTTTATAATAATATGAAGCATAAAAATTGATATTTTAAGTTAACGCTTTATTAATGAGAAATATCACAAAAAAATAAATGAACATATTAAACAATCAATCTTTAATAATAAACGTTCTTTTGCAATTCCTTATTTATTCCTTTAATTCTTTTATAAATATACCGTTTTTTAACATGTGAGCTACTTATTATAGTTTCTACAGTACGATAATGAGCAAGTGATCATCGAAAATCATGTTTTTTATTATAAAAATGGCTTAAGATTTCATTTTTTTATGCCATTTATAAAATATTTCCATGCAATTCCTTATTTATTCCTTTAATTCTTTTATAAATATACCGTTTTTTAACATGTGAGTTACTTATTATAGTTTGTACAGTACGATAATGAGCAAGTGATCATCGAAAATCATGTTTTTATTATAAAAATGGCTTAAGATTTCATTTTTTTTATGCCATTTATAAAATATTTCCTATTTAATAATGTGTATAATATACTTATGCTTGGATTATTTAAAGGAATAGAAGTTTGAATAAATTTCACTCTTAATATATATAGAGCTGAATGAATTTCTTGTATTTTATGCCAAGAATATTGATAGTTTTCAATGTATATTAAGTATATTTAAATTAATCATAAGTAGTTAAGTTAATTGTTTATTTAATCATATTAAGAATGCCAATCAATAGATAAACGTTTGCAAATCTTTTAAATTCATAAAAATCAATAATTTTTTGCTGTAAGTAATTTGATTAAATAAAAATTTTGGATGGAATTTAATAAGAAATGCTCATTATGTACTACGATATCGTCTTACGCAGGAACAGTACAACGTTACGTTATTGTCTTGATTTTGTAACATTCACCAAGGACATTAGAAAATATTCAGAATTTAAAAATTTAATTATATGCTCAATCAATCAAAGATAACATAAAAAAAACTCTGGGCTTATTAATATGTGTTATGAACTTAATAATAAAGTGTTTTTCTTCTCATTTTGAAGATTAATGGTATTTTTAATTAATGAGATAGAAGATATAGAAAATGATTTAATCCTTTGAAACATGAAAGATTAAACGATATGAATATAGGAAAGCATGAGTAAAGAATGAAAGCATTCTATCTGAAGTATGATAAAGAAAGGAAGCATCCGTTACTCGCCCCCTTACGATATGCTGATAAGAAGTTAAGTGAATTTTGCCATTACACATAGAAGAAAGTTTAATGGCACTGCAGAAAAATATAAATAATTTCTATTATACTGTTAAATAAATAAATCATGGATTATTAAATAAATGCATTTCTATGTGATATACAGCTTCATTATTTAAACAAAAATAAATCAAAGTAATATAAATACTTATCTGCTTAAAAGTAAATATATATTCTAAAAGTGATTATTTTTATAGGATTTTTCTCAAAATTTAGATAATTCATATAATTTATATAAGCATTTTCTTAATTTATATATATATACTACTTATACTGATCAAGAAATCAATTTTATCAGATTTTGAGTCATTCGGTTGTTAACAGGTGAGTAACTTTTTGTATGCCTTCAGGCAGGAAAAGCTAATCTGTAGAACTTACAGAATATAATGTAAACCAATGCGGACATTTACATTCTAAGCTAGCTACCTATCTTCTTTCATCTGTATCATATCGCCCTATCCGCAAAAAAAGAAGGAAAGATAAGAGACTGCTAAAGAATTTTAGACAGGACCTTCAGGTTAGAAATGAACAATTGCAGTTGTAAGATAAAGTAAGAAATCACCTTTCGTGCCGGAATGATAACTGACTAAATGTATTCCTTATCTATGTTTCTAAAAAATAATTTCGGCACAAAAAATGGTTTATTTTTGTCTACACTTGTATATGGATGTTTAGAGAATAATATTTTCTATTTTTTATAAATATTTATAAAAATTCAGTTGTGTGACAAGATCGTGTTTTTGCAACTAGTCAACCTTCAGAAAATTAGTAACTATTAAGGAGGAGGAGTTGTCCGGTCATTAAAATATCGTTATTAAATAAATCTGTAGGGTCGTACCGTCAACTTGCGTATAGAGGTTTTTATTATGCAAAAACGAGATATGTAAACATAATTATCTTACGATGCTTTGATGCATAATTAATTTTTAGGAAGGCATTAAAAGATCCAGCCCAATTTCATCAAAAGGAACAAAAATAAACGAGAACAAAAGCAGTGATTACGCACGACAAAACTCTATAACAAGTTTAATTCAGTCAGCGAATCAAGTTTCATTCATTAATTCACTTAAATATTATTACCAGACTTTTTTCTGAAATGTAGTTAAACTAGATTCGATAAAAAATAAAGCAATAAAAATGCAATTATTACTGTTGCACTATAAAAAAAAACGGAGTTGTTTTCTGCCATTTACGTCTCATTATTTATTCTCATTTCAGTCAGCGAATCAAGTTTCATTCATTAATTCACTTAAATATTATTACCAGACTTTTTTTCTGAAATGTAGTTAAACTAGATTCGATAAAAAAATGAAGCAATAAAAATGCAATTATTACTGTTGCACTATAAAAAAAACGGATTTGTTTTCTGCCATTTACGTCTCATTATTTATTCTCATCGAATTCCATTCTGTATTTGTTCCAACAGTTTAATATAAGTTTAAATTAATAAGCGAGCTTTAAACTGTAATTAATTAATAGAAGTTATCAACATTATATATAGTTTTATTTATTGTTTTTGCAGAATTTATAACAGAAAATGTAAAAAATTTATACTTTATATATAAACAATTTACTCTACCGTTTTTTACAAGCTTCAAATTATATAGTAGTTTAAAGAAAATTGAATTATTAATGAAATAAAAATTCAAATAAAAACGAAAAAATACAGTAATACGAAATAATTTAATTGCATTTAATTTTAATTAATATTATCATCAATTACAGAAACTGAAAAATAATTAAAGAGTTAAATGTAATCAGTTTTCATTTAATGTAAATTTCTGAAACAGATGACTAATAAATAAGGGAATTAACTGTGATCAGTTTCTATCGTGCAACGAAATGCAATTTTGAAACTGAAAATTAATATTCATTAATTAATTATAATCAGTTTCATTTCAATAGTGTCAATTTCAGAAATTTACATTAAATAAAAGAAATTGATTACACTTAACTCTTTAATTATTTTATTATTTATAGAAATTGACACTATTGAAACTGATTATATAATTAATATTAATTTTCAGTTTCAAAATTGCATTTCGTTGCCCGATAGAAACTGATCACAATTAATTTCCTTAATTATTACTCTTCTATTTCAGAAATTACATTAAATAAGAGAAACTGATTACACTTAACTCTTTAATTATTTTATTATTTATAGAAATTGACACTATTGAAACTGTTAATATAATAATTAATATTAATATTAAGTTTCAAATTAATATTAATTTTCAGTTTCAAAATTGCATTTCGTTGCCCGATAGAAACTGATCACAATTAATTTCCTTAATTATTACTCTTCTATTTCAGAAATTACATTAAATAAAAGAAACTGATTACACTTAACTCTTTAATTATTTTATTATTTATAATTGTTGTCAATTTTTGAAACTGATAACTGATTAAGAAATTAATTATACAGTATTCACTTTTTATTATAAAATTTTAATTTCTGTAATAGAAATTGCAATCAGTTTCTTAATTTAAATGTTAAACAAATAAAATATTTTAATAGTTAATTCTGTTTAATATTTAAATTCATATCAGTTAAAAAATCTTTTACCTTTATACATTATTTATTTTAATTTTAAGTGCCATTAATAAATGGCAAAAATTAATATCAAATTTCCACGTTAAAGTAGGATATAAATTAAAAGTTATTCTCAAACGATTTTATTTGTTGCGAACATTATAAGCTTGTTCAATTTTCTTAATTTAAATACATTAAATGAGATAATTATGATTAAATTCTGAGTATTGATAGTACTTTTACGTACTTAAAAAGAGATAACAGCGATATTAATAATCTTTCATATAACCTATATTTAAATATTTTTTAGATACAATTTTAGGCATTATGTTTCACCAAGTAATAATTTATGGGTCAGAATTTGGTAATGTTATTCAAGTTGTCCTTAGGGTATTAAGACACTATCTTCGATAAAAAGGAGGTAACTGATGCAATTACCAACGCGTCAAAGTTTATGTATATAAATCAAAGCCATTTGGATGGCGAAATTTTGTTCAAAATTGATAAAATGAACAATTTTGAGCAAAATTTAAATAGCAAAATTCGTTATATTTATAATAAATTTAGCAGTTTCGAAGATTTAAATTTAATATTCTACAGTCTTTGTTTTTAGCATAATTTTAGTATAAACTATTGTTTTAATCAGTAAAATATAATTAAAACGATAAAATAAATATTCTGAAGAGATTTTTTGTTAACAATCGCATCTCTTTCACTTCATTCTTCGCTCTACTCTAATGTTTATCTTATCATTATAAAAAACGTATAACGACTAAAACAGCGTAAACAAGTTTTGCGTGATCCGAATTAAAAATATTGATTATGTTGCATATGAAATATTTATCAACAGGAACTTTCTTGGAAGATGGATGATGTTAAAAAATTTTTAAAAAGTTCCTTGAGCACTTTAAGTGTACTAAATATTTAAAAATAATAAAAAAAGAATGTTTAACAAATTCATGTATGACATCTCTACGGTAGCTACTTTTTTATTATTTCAAATAATTATATCGATAGATCAGTTGTGCATAATTATAAGAATTTTTTTTTTTTTTAATTTGGCATTTATTAGTTAGAAATTATATTTTGGATACGCGTCAATTATTTTTATATCAAAATTTCTTTAAATATGTTTACGTTTTATATCCTTACCTCTGTTACAAGGCTATTAAAAGCCTATTAAAACATTCTTGCTTAGTTATATAAGAACTGGTTTGTTTGATAAGGAAAAAAGTTGTTGAAAAGCGCAAAAAATTCGTGTTAGCTTTTGCAAATTATTTATCCAGATTATTATGAAGCATTATTTTTATTTTATGAAGTTTAAACTGTAAACTGAGAAGGAGAAAAATCTGTTTTATTATTTAAAATTCGTTTTATAATATGATCTTTATCTGTTAAGATGTTTTTATTTGTAGTATATTTTTCCTATATACTTGTGCATATGTTGCCTTTGTAAGTAATAAAGGCAATATGCTGAAAACATGGCAAATGCATGAAAATATTTTTTCACTATATTTGGTTTATTTTAATTAAAGCACTGACAGATAACCAAATCAAAAATATTTATTGAATAGAAAATAAGCCAAGTAGAAATTAAGAAATAAAAATAATTATTTAATGAAGTATATAAGAATTTAGCCTAAATTCTTATATACTTCATTAAATAAATATACGTTCTTCTAAGGATAAGAATTTATCCTTAGAAGGACGTTTCCTTCTAAGGATTACCTACCGGATTACCTAAGGATTACTTACGTTTCCTTCTAAGGAAACATCCTTTAGAAGGACGTTTCCTTCCTTAGAACCTACGTTTCTAAGAAAAAGGAACCTTCTTATTCTTAGAACATACGTTTCTAAGGATAAATTATGTACTTCAATAAATATATTCTTTGCTTTTAGTTCTATAATATTGAAATTTTAGGGATTTTTAAGAAAATTAATATAAGGAACATCAATACTCTAATTTTAGTTAAAATCATAACTCTGCTGGACTATGATTTTCTTCATAAATAAGAAACAAATGGATTTAATTTCCCTTTATTTTGATTCTATTATGCTGAAATTTCCAGGAGTTCTTGTATATTCTATGTAATATTCATATTCTAAATTCATGGAAATCAGTTGAATATTATGATCTTTAGAAATGCTTGTGGATGAAGAAAAGGAAGAGAAGTAAAAGGAAAATTAGAAGAAAAAATGTTTGTAAAATTTAGCTATTTTCAAATTGATAATTGGATATATAGCTCAATATTTTGCATTCATTTGCTAATGAATACTTTTGTCGAGAATGTAAATATCAAAGAAGCTGTGATAGAAAGAACTATTCAACTACTTTCTGGATATATTCACTAATTCGGAATGAAGATATTCATATAAAATATGTCTCTAATCGAAAGGAAGACCGAAGATTGGACTGATTGATAGTCAAATTTTGGGAGCTTATTTAATAGGAATGGATCATTCCGAATGCTATAAAAGTGTTCGAACATTTGGCACTTTTATGTGAATGAAACTAAATTAAGCAGATATAAAATATAGTATATTGTAAAAGCCACATCGATCTTGATCTTTGATGGCAGAAAATGGTTAAAAATTTCATAAAAATTTATTAATTAGATCAAATTCTGTTATGTATAAAAAGACATAACATAATGATCTTGCAAGACTCCTTTGGAAAATAAGTTAACTGTGTTTTTTGGTATTTAATCTTACAAATTTTTAAACATCTAGACATTGATTTAATTATTTACAACTTGTTTTATGCCCCATAGAGCACGTCATTCATGTTCAGCTTCTTTCGAAGTACTTAATAATAGTTTAGAGTCTTTTTTTTACATCACATTCTTCAAGTAGCACGTTCCTCCTATTTGAAAAGAAACATGACTGAATATCTTACAAGAATCGTGAAATAGTTTAAAATATGATCGTTTGAGATAACCACTTCATCCATTTTATTTCGATACAGAATTAGTTTTTTAAATCTGTAGAGAAGGCATCTATTTAATATTTTTTTCTTGTTTCGATCCTTATTTTCATTTTTAATCAAACAAATTGGTTGTTAATATATCAAAATTTTCTCTTTGTTTTATTAGTTAATGAAGATAAGTAAACAACAGAAAATTTCATTTGTGTAATTTTAAATTAATTTTTTATTCAGAAATCTTCTTAAATGATCTCAAAACAAAATAATTCCGTAAAAAAATTTAAGCGAATTAATACATAAAATTTAAATTCAAGAGTGATGTCTTTATATCAAAAATTTTATGGCTGCATCAGCATAATTCGTTATAGTTGAATATGAAATCTCACTAGACCGGTTATCATCGCTCTTAGTTCACCAAAAATAATGCGTTAAAATTCTTCAGGTTAAAATTTCCGTAATTAAGTTCATAACCAATTTTTCTCAGAGGCAAAACCGTTCTCAGTACCTTAATCTGATAATGATCCATCATATAAAATTACACGATCCTCTCAGAATTGAGTGTCAGGTCAGAAAGGAATAAGCGAAGGTCATGGTATTTTTTTCATAAATGGCCAAACTTCTTTATTACGAACTCATGTTTCTATCAACAAACTTGTTATTAAAGTTTCTAGCGATAAAAGTACTTTACAGGACAATACGGTATCAAGCATCTTACAAGTTATTACAGAATGAAGCTTGATGTTGAGGAATTAGTGAGGAAATACACGTTTTCTTCATGCTTGGACACGCCCATTTAGCATAATTAAATCGTTAAATTTAAAATTTTGCATAAGCATATTCAGTGAGAAGCAATGTGATTGTCCTAGCAAAGCAGCTTTTTTTACTTCTCACTAAACTTGCTTTCGATTGGCTTTCTTTTCTTAACCAATGAGCATTCTGCTTATACATATTTTCTCCTCTTACAACTTACAATGTAGAGTACCTTAGAAAATTTCTGTTTATCATCAAGATGCCTTACGGTGAAGATATAGACGAATTATCATCATTAATCGGTAGTTCTGGTTCTCAACATTCGTATCACTTAAGCAGCCAGGTAAGAATAAATATTTGTATAAAGAACATAAAACATCCTATAATAGAGATCATTAATCGGTAGTTCTGGTTCTCAACATTCGTATCACTTAAGCAGCCAGGTAAGAATGAATGTTTGTATAAAGAACATAAAACATCCTATAATAGAGTTTAATTTAAATATTAGAACTTTTTGGGAAGAGAAGACTGTATTCTATGATTATACAATTTATAAAAGCTTATGTTAATGACGATGCATATATTAAGCATAACTGCAAAGGGGTTTTGCCAATCAAAAAAACTATTTATTGCTGAGTTAAATATCTTAAAACATACCAAAGACTGAAAGCTAAAGTATATTGGTTCGATAAGTTTACCAGTTAAAGAATTAGAACCGTTAACTTGTAAATTTATTTACCAGTTAAAGTTATCATTGTTTTGCAAGTTTAAATTTGCAAAACAATGATAAAGACAATTACTATAATTTTATACATAAAAAGTTCATTTTACTGGGTTTAATTTAGCATCTGTTTACTTTAATATTGGTAGCAATTTTGTCAAAAATTTAGAAAAAAATATGAAGATTATCGTCATAACGATGTTTATTATTAACAAAAAATAATAGTAAACAAAAAAAGAATATTTATTTTATTATTTAATATATATTTTTTTGTTCACTATGCACACATAAGTTTATATACGACTATGAAAAGTACGTATTATGCATATGTTTAGCTCTCTATATGATGCGGAATAAACGTGAATTTAGCAAATTTTCCAAAATTTATATTTGATGATAAGATAAAATTTATGATTAATTAGGCTGAAATATTTTTTTCTTTTTATATGTCGATTATAATCATTGAAGTTTTTTCGTGTTGAGAAACGATGGAAAAAAGCGGGTGAAGAATTATTTTAGAAATTTATTTAAAACCGATAATTAAAGGTATATCGTTGCGGAGATACAAGAAGTCATGCTAGTTTTGACAGATTTCCTTTCATGTTTGTCTCAAGGTGAACTGCTCATCTCAAGGTCGAAAAATTTTTCGGTCCCCAACTGCAGTAATTTTCTCGTAGATCGGTTACTATCGTTGTTTTCCCCCCTTTGAAAATTGTAGAAAACAGAAACAGTAATCAATTATTAGTGTTTCTGAGCTGAGTAAAAGTTCGGATCTTCTTTAATCTCAAAAAAACATATATAGCAAATTATTTTAACAGCTTACTAGAAATCTAGAAAAGAATGCTACTTATAATCTTCCGTTATAAGTAGTTCGGTTAAGTAGCATTAATAAGGCATTAAATAATTACATTAATAAGTATAATAAACAAGAATTATTCTTTAAGAACAATATACAGAATTTTTGATTTGTTTTGTTAAGTTTTAGATGTTTCAGTTTAAGAAACTTAAAATAGAATAACCAGCTATTTTGCTTTTGTAACTTTTATAAACTTTTAGAGAGCATGATATACATAAATTTTATTTTGTTTGATGATATCTTTGTGATATAAATTGCAAAACAAAAAATTATGCTTATATAGTTTATAGAATAAATATGAATATTTAATATACCGAAATATTAAATATTCTTGTTATCAATATTTTAATTATTGCACTGTTTTAGTAGGCTACAAGATTATATTTTTACACCAATAAATTTAAATTTATATGAGTTTGATATAAGTTATGAACTAAGAATGCTAAGAGTTATAGTATATTTTATCATAAAAAATAATTAAATAAGGAGTATAATTCCTTAAAAACGACCAAAAGGTTCCAAAAAAGCAAAAATTGAAGTTGTCAAGTACATCGCAGGCAGGCCTAAGTACAAACTACAGGTGCAAGTACACTAATACTTACATGTAGTTTGTACTTACTTGTTAGGTCTGCCTGCGATAGTTGCATCTGTACTGAACGTATGCAAACATTTTTCTTGTCATTATTCCACTAAAAATATAGTATATGTATTGTTTATAGTATAAATATGATAATAATGTATTGTAGAATAATATATCGTACATTGTTTAAGTATATTATTATATAATACAGTAGTAAAGTTAAATAGCATTTGCATTGTATTAGGTAGTGTATCAGTACATTATAGAGGTGACTGGGAGGACGAGCATAAGTTATATGCAAATATTATTTTATATAAAGGACTTGAGCATCAGCGGGAGGTCCTGAAACCATTCATTCCAGTTACGGAGAATCGACTGTATTTTTTTTCGGCTGCAAATTTGCATTTGAAATGATTTTGTTAGCATTTTTGTGTGGCCTAGTTCATAAGTAATTCGAACACATAATAAAGTTTCTCAGTTTCTATGCAGTTGTTGAAGAATTTTAAAAGTTTAAATAAGTTTTCTAAATGTTTGCAACTGAATATATATATATCGTGAATCGGGGGAAGTTGACCAACTTTTCCTTTCTGACCCTAAAATTCATATTAAATTTGAATATTTTCATATTTTTTGTACTTAAAGTTACAAGGTTTTTGCATATATGACTCATAAAAAAAATTGAAATAACAATCGGGTCATGATTTATAATATTTTTTAAAAAAAGTTAAAATTAGTCATCTTACCCTGAATATTCGGGGTGAGATGCCACTGCGCTTTTCATGATATTCACTTTAATAAATAGCAAAAATGAACTCTTTACTCATCCAATAATGTTCTTGTTCACTATACCATGTATATTTTAATAGAATAAATTATTAAATTCTATAAAATTAGAAGAATTAAATAAAATTCAAATATTTAGGTATCGTATATATTCACGGTGGCCAAATTGTGGCTTGTGAGCCACATGCGACTCTTTCGTACCTTTAGTGTGGCTCCATATCATGAAAATCAAGAATTAATATAGAGTAATCTCTTAATTAAGAAAGATGCAAGAGTTGTCCATATAAAATAAGCTTACAATTTTTTCTATGCCTTTCACATACAATTATCATTAAACATATAATGAATTATTTACTATGTAGGCCAATGACATATTTTTCATCGTCATTTTTCTATAATCTCCTTTTTAATGTCCTGTAAGATATAGACCTACCATAAACAGAAGAATCAATTTATGCCTCCTCTGTTTATAAGTTATACTGCAAATTTTAAACTTCGAACCAAAAACAGCAAGAGTTGTCCATATAAAATAAGCTTACAATTTTTTCTATGCCTTTCACATACAATTACCATTAAACATATAATGAATTATTTACTATGTAGGCCAATGACATATTTTTCATCGTCATTTTTCTATAATCTCCTTTTTAATGTCCTGTAAGATATAGACCTACCATAAACAGAAGAATCAATTTATGCCTCCTCTGTTTATAAGTTATACTGCAAATTTTAAACTTCGAACCAAAGACCTCTGCTTGGATCCTAATATATGTTCTTATCATTTAATTTATGAAAAAAAATTATTAATACAAAAATTTAAATTCGGCATATAATCCTGAAGCAAAAATTGCCATCTTTCCCGTCGATCAGGTGAGATGTAACTTTTAATCACGTGACATAAATGGATAAATTAGAACATCGAAAGCAAAGCATTCTTTAAAGTATCCATTACACATTAAATATATTAATTTTTACTACGCTGATATTATTACGATGAATAATAATACTTGAAAAAATGACTGTATAATTTTTGATGAAAATTCCAACACTTGCTGGGAATTTTTCGATTTCTAATGCGAGTAATTGATAATCTGATAATAACCATCCTCTATATTTTTGGCATATTTTATAATAAACCACTTTCTATCGCCACCTATTTAAATACACTAACGAACTAGAGAAAATAAGCTACTTCCCCGATTACCATCTTGCCACGATTCACTATATACAGTTGACTCTCGATTTTACGAACTCGTACGGATCCGCAGAAAAGTTCGTAAACGAGAATGGCATTAATTAACATTAAAGAGTTTTTAGGACCAACTAAATAGTTCGTAAATTGGAGGTTCGTAAAACGGCGAGTCTACTATATAAAATATAGTAACGTAGCAAACTGAAATGAGAATAATTTTAGATTTTAGTCACATTAAAGACCAATAACTTAACAAAAAGAAAATGCATAAAATTTATTTATTTTTTTTTGTATATAATTCATTGATTTACAAATTTTATCAATTTGAAACTTTTATTAAATATTATAAATATATGGAAAAAATATATTAAATTTGGAAAAATTACAAAAATAGAATTATTCTTTTTTGCATTAAACTTAGCTGATTAGCATATATTCATCAGTTTTTATTAATTTAATTACAAATCAATCCTTTATTCAGAATCCGCGAATCCAGAATCCACGTCATTTAATATTTATACAAACTTTATTCATTATTCGAGTGTTTATACCAAACAGAATCTAATGATATTTCATACCGCTAATTGAAGTAAATAATAGCCAAGATATTCTTTCATTTATGATTTTTTTTCCCCATGGAAATAAGTAAAAAGTATTTTTTCTGTAAACCACATACGTAAATGCTTTTTACAAGATAAATATCGATTCTCTCTTGACAGAAATAATGAAACTTTTATTGCTGAGGAAGTTTTGTTTTTGGCTTTTCAAGAATCATTCTCAGCCTTTCTTAATTATCAAATAAACTTATAATTACAGTTTACGAAAAATTCAAATTTTATGAAGTTCACATAATATATTTTTTATCGTAATTTAAATTCAACGTTAACAAGAAAGAATAATATACTAGAATTATAAAAAAAATTATGTGTATGTATATGGAAGAAACTTTGTACAAAAATATTAATAAAATGTGAAAATATTCAGAAAAGGGGAGGTAAATATGAAAATACTCAAAAAAAGGAGATGGTAAACCTGACACTTTATAAATGGGAGGCAAATGTGACAACCCATAAAATGGGAGGCAAACATGACAATGAAACTTTGTACAAAAATATTAATAAAATGTGAAAATATTCAGAAAAGGGGAGGTAAATGTGAAAATACTCAGAAAAAAGGAGATGGTAAACGTGACACTTTATAAATGGGAGGCAAATGTGGCAATTTATAAAATGGAGGCAAATGTGACAACCATAAAATGGGTGGCAAACATGTTGATCTATAAAATGGGAGGCAAATGTGGCAATTTATAAAATGGAGGCAAATGTAACAATCCATAAAATGGAGGCAAATGTGACAACCCATAAAATGGAGGCAAATGTGACAACCCATAAAATGGGTGGCAAACATGACGATCTATAAAATGGGAGGCAAATGTAGCAATTTGTAAAATGGAGGCAAATGTGACAATCTATAAAATGGGAAAAAAATGTGACAATTTATAAAATGGAGGCAAATGTAACAATCCATAAAATGGAGGCAAATGTGACAACCCATAAAATGGGTGGCAAACATGACGATCTATAAAATGGGAGGCAAATGTGGCAATCTATAAAATAGGAGGAAAATGTGACAATTTATAAAATGGAGGCAAATGTGACAACCCATAAAATGGGTGGCAAACATGACGATCTATAAAATGGGAGGCAAATGTGACAATTTATAAAATGGAGGCAAATATGACAATCCTTAAAATGGAGGCAAATGTGACAATCCAAAAATGGGAGGCAAACATGACGATCTATAAAATGGGAGGCAAATGTGACAATTTATAAAATGGAGGCAAATATGACAATCCTTAAAATGGAGGCAAATGTGACAATCTATAAAAAGGGAGCAAATGTGACAATTTATAAAATGTGAGATAAATATGGCAATATTCAAAAATATGAAAAAAATGTGCTAAATAATTTCAAAGTCATAGCTACAATACTTACAGTTAACATATTATTATAATCATTTTAGAGATAAGCTTATTAACAATTTCATAAATACTTCCAAACTATATAAGTAAACATAGATTCTATGAAATAGTTATCACTGCATAAAAATGATTGATTTTTTTTTATAACGAATACAATAATTAAATAAATTAACTTTAACATTAAATATTTAATAAAATGCTTGTGTATGTTTAACCTTAAATTAATATATTTATCTTGTAATTTCAAATAGAAAAAGTATAATATATCTTATCGGTTTCAAGCTATTTAATAAGGACAAACCAACGCCTTTTTGATGAATAGTCGGAGATATTAACTGGAATACTTTATCTAAAGTTTGGAATTTCACTGGCTTGATAATCAGATCACGTTTGCAAAAGTATTCGCTGAAGATCGTAAAGAATTTAATGTTACTTTCTGAAGCAAAAAACCCATTAAATAAGATAAAGGATTGAATGATTACATACTTCCTTTTAGATTAACTTTTTATCTATGCAGTACTCTGAGAATTATTAATTATTTGCGATTAATCATAATTTTGAGAGTAATAATTATTTCAGACAGAAAATATTAAAACAGATTTTGGTGCATATGAAAGATCCAGGCTTGTTCTCTTGTCTGGGTCAAGGATTAATGTGGTTATAAAGCTCAGAATTGTAATTAAATCGCATCAGTTAGAGTGTTGGGAGTATAAAATTTGGAAAATTTTATCATTATTCTTTGAACGTTACTGTTATCAGGCTCATAACATGATGATTGCTTGCAAAATAATAAATTTTAAATTTAGTTTTGCCATACTTGATCTGCTGAATTTTATTATGTGAAGCAGTTAATAGTGAGAATAAAAACGTTACTAGAAAAAACTTTCGTGATTCCCTCTTCTTTATTTCATCACTATAATAAATTTTAAATTTAGTTTTGCCATACTTGATCTGCTGAATTTTATTATGTGAAGTAGTTAATAGTGAGATTAAAAACGTTACTAGAAAAAACTTTCGTGATTCCATCTTCTTTATTTCATCATTATCTATCTACAATAGTATCTGTGGTTGGATTTATGAATGGAGAACTAATTTTTAATATTTATTTTCTGTATACAGGCTAAATAAATATGTTAAAAATGCCTAAAAATTAGGTTTTTACATTCAACTTTTATGAAAATTCTGAATATGAAAAATTTCTTACATGCTAAAGTTAGGTTTAAGAATTTAAATGTAACACCTTAATGGAGTTTTCTAAAAATTTTTAGTTTAGGATCCTATTAAATTTTTTTCTTCAAAAAGTTTTCTAGATTAAATTGTGATATTCCAAGTTTAAGAATTTAAATGTAACACCTTAATGGAGTTTTCTAAAAATTTTTAGTTTAGGGTCCTATTAAATTTTTTTCTTCAAAAAGTTTTCTAGAATAAATTGTGATATTTCAAATTTCTCGTCCACATTATATTTACAGTATATATGAACTAAACTATAAGAATAAATTACAAAGAACCAGCCTGATATTCAAAATATTTAACGACCGGGAGTACGGTGATACATTATAATTTTGTAAAATTAATGCATAAAAATTACTATATTTTATCAAGGAAACGACTGTTTTGGTGATGAATATTTTTTATTTTCCACCTGGATTATCACAATAGATTCAAGAGAGTTACTTATGCGCACTATGGATGCATTATGTGCATAAAGTAACACATATTCATTATACAAAGAGTAAGTTTTTGAAATAAAAATCAAAATTGTTTCTCAGACTAGATGAAAAGCCTTGCTATCAGAAGTAAAAAATAAAGAGCATATTTCGTTATTCATTACTACATTATTTCAAGTTATAAGTCTGATTCTATTACTAAATTCCAGTTAAAGTTTTTTTTTTTATATTTACTATTATAAGTAAAATTTTTATACTTGAAGAAAGTTACCTTTCAATAATTATATGATACCTTAAAATGATTCCTTAAAGTAATTAATTTTGAATTTATTTTAGATGAAATTATGTTGAAAAGTATGTGCAATTATCAAATGTATAATAAGAATGTTTTTTTTTTATTTCGAAGATATATATATATACAATTTAAAATAATGAACTATTATCAACTCAGCTTTTAGTTATATTTTTGTCTATAAATTATAGGATTACTGTAGAAAATTACTATGTTTGAGTTGTATCAGTTTTAAAATTTTATAAAAAAGTTTAAAAAATGATAAACTCAGCAATTTTAACAAGTTTTGAGTACTTAGTACTCTATCCTTCTTGCTAATATTCAAATCGGGTTGAGAAATTGTTATCCTCAACTTAAGTTTGAATTTATACAGAGTGAAGAAAGACTTCGTCGTAATATTTTGTGTCCTGATAGGGGACCTCGAAACAAGTCGAAAATGTCTAATGAACATATGGTCTAAATGGCCCCGTTTTCGAGTTATAACCCTTTAAAGCTAGCCAATCACCATCGAGTACACAAAGCGTCACGATGCGTCGCGTCGCATTGGGTCACTCTCCTTATTAACCCGGTAGTCAGTAGGCAACGCGACGCGTCGTGATGCTTTGTATACTTGAAGGTGATTGGCTAGCTTTAAAGGGTTATAACTAGAAAACGGTGCCATTTAGATCATGTGTTCATTAAACATTTTCGAATTGTTTCGAGGTCCCCTATCAGTACACAAAATATTACGAAGTTTTTCTTCAGCATGTAGTTTCAAAATGTTTTTTTATTTTCTAGTTAAGATTTTAATCGTTATCAGTACACAAAATATTACGAAGTTTTTCTTCAGCATGTAGTTTCAAAATGTTTTTTTGTTATTTTCTAGTTAAGATTTTAATCGCTTAACGTAAGCTTGCCAAACTTCTCTTCGAGAGATGACGAATTAATTTTTGTTATTTATTTACCGTGGAAAATCAAATTTTAGCTTGATTCCTTTGCTACTACAAGAGATCATTTTATTAATCAAGAGTATAGTGTTATATTTAAGATTTAAAAATTTTTATTTGAAAAATATTGAAGTGTACTTTACAAATATATATATATATATTTTTTTTCTCACTATTCATGGTTATATTCAAATAAATACTGTACTACACAGTAAGTCAGTGAATAAAGGCAACATTTTTTTAACATTGGTTACTTTTATCTGTGTAAAATTAGAAATAAAATTTATATGTCAGAATAAAGTACGTTTATTAAGATAATAAAAAATAAAAAGTTTAAATAATTCCAATAGATTAACATTAAGAAAAAGGTAAGGACAAGTTTTCGAGTAAATGACAACAGCTAAAAAGTCAATAGATTAACATTAAGAAAAAGGTAAGGACAAGTTTTCGAGTAAATGACAACAGCTATAAGGTACAAATCGTCACGACGCGTCGCGTTGCCAAGACGCGTCGCATTGCGTCGCTCTCTACTGACTACCGGGTTAATAAGAAGGTGAGCGATCCAATGCAACTCGTCTTGGCGACGCAACGCATCGTGACGCTTTGTGAACTCGATGGTGATTTGCTAGCTTTAAAGGGCTATAAGTCAAAAACGGTGCCATTTAGACCATATGTTCTTTAGACATTTTCGACTTGTTTTGAGTTGGTAGGTAGGTAAAATAACCTTCAACATTAAAAAAAAAACTTTAAATCGACGAAATGTCATATAGAAATAGATAATTAGGGAATTGTATCTGATATCTAAGATAAAGTTTATTCACCTTTTGGAAGATACATTAGATAGCTACATTAGAAAACGGCTCAAACAACATAAACAAAACAAAACATAAACTAGTATTATGTTATTTTCTTCTACATAACTTACAAGGCATATTTCTGAAATTAAACAATTTAATAAAAATTGAGGTATGCTGCCACGTAACTTATTACTGCTTCATCATATTGACTCAATATCGATAAAAATCTGTTAAAATTCAAATTAATAACAAACACGAAATGCAATGGCAACATTCAAGAGAGCAAAATGACTACAATGTTTACGTAAGTCTTTGATGTATACACATACTTTCGTTCTTCCAATTTTGATGTTGAATAATAATTAATTAAAACTGACAATCGTATCGATAGCAATCACCTAATTTTCACGTAGAAATCAGTTGATAATTTCGAGGAATAGAAAGTATTTATTAATTATCGTTCACTTCTGATATCGACTGAGAGAATGAGATAGCAAAGAACCTTTAAATTGCTTTGCTATTAAAATAATGCACTATTTGTTACCCAATGAGGCATATTCACGACTTACTTTATATGTGAAACTGTTCTTAAAAGATATAGTTGCTTGTTTCCCAACGTTATTTTTTAATAATTAAAAATAAGAGATTAAAATACACGTCATCAAAATCACATTGAATGTCATAATCAGTAAGTTGAATATCATAAAAATCTATTAAGAAGTTCTATAATTTATTACAGGTAGGCCTCGTTTAGTGCGAGTTCGAATAATGCGACATTCAATTAGTGCGACTAGGCCTCGATTAGTGCGAGTTCCAATAATGCGATTTCGATTAGTGCGACTTTGCAAAAATACAGGTAGGCCTCGATTAGTGCTACTTATAAAAATGATTCAAAGGCCGGGAAATCAGAAACACTAAGTGTAAACTTATAAAAATGATACCTTTTTTTTTCACTTAGTGCGAGCAAATATTCGATTAATGCGAGTTGTAAGCATAATGTTTTTCACTTAGTGCAAGAAAATATTCGATTAATGCAAGTTGTAAGTATAGATCCAGTTAGTGAGAGCAAATATTCAATTAATGCGAGTTGTAAGCATAGACCATCTTACTAACAAAGGTCCGTCCCCTTTTATGATGTCAATTAACAAATTAATGTTAATTTTCGTTTAGTCCATCCCCTTTTATGATGTCAATTAACAAATTAATGTTAATTTTCGGTCTTAATGCGAGTTGTAAGCATAGACCAGTTTTACTAACAAAGGTCCATTTTAATGCAAGTTGTAAGCATAGATCAGTCTTACTAACAAAGGTCCATCCCATTTTATGATGTCAATTAACAAATTAATGTTAATTTTCGGTTAGTAAAATTGGTCGAGGAGCAGTCCATGAAGAGTCACTTGGCTTTGAAGAGGTGAAACACCAGAAAGATGGGCTTTTTTTTGTCACTTGGCTTTAAGGGGTGAAACACCAGAAAGATGGGCTTTTTTGCACATTAGCTATTAGCATTACTATTATTCAGCTTTGTTATCGTAAAGATTCTTGATTGAATAAAATTGATAAAAATTGATTTAGTTTCGAGATCCCCTATCAGTACACAAACTTTTACAATGAAGTTTTTCTTCACCCTGTATATAACTTCTACACAGAGTTCTGTTGGAAGAGTTATTTATCATTAAACAGAGGAATGAAACAATTTAATTTTTTTATGTTTGTTATTCTATTTATGTAATTTCTTTATATTAATTAATATGAAAAAAATGCATGAATATGGTTACTCATTTACTCTTTATGAATAAACTTGGTTCAAAGTTTTTTAAATTAAAAAAATTAAATGAAACTCGACTTTTGAGATGCTATACATTTTAAATCCCAAAAATCTATTCTAATTAAAAAAACTGTTTACAAGATTCTTTACTGATTCACTGGAATTAAATTTGGTTGGAAAATGTTTTAGAAGCTATGTAGAAAATATCATTAATTATATATCCCTGGAACTATATTGCTTTACCTAAAGTTTTCAACATTTTCTAGGAGTAGACAGGATTCTGTGGAAAAATCCCAAGCATTCACATAACAGCGGGATTTCTAACCTGACACGAGAGAAGAAAGCTATTATCTCCCCTTATTTATGTCTGAATAAAGACTCGTCCATAATATACTTAGTTTGTGTAAAGATTTCTATTTTAAATAACAATTCTTTCTGTATTCTCAGAGATATAAATCCTAAAATATCCAGGAAAACAGGAACAATATTTTTAAGACTGCTATTCGCGGTATCAAAAATTTAAATTACAATTTAAAATATTTCTGAGCAAAGAAAATAATATATGTAAATAATAATGTAAGAAAAAAAGAAAATTATATAATTTACAGGTAAATAGCTTTTCAAAAATTACAGTAAAATTTATTTATTAATTAAAGAAAGTAAAATAGTTAATTATTGTTTATAAATTTTATTTAATTGCCATTTATTTAATTTGTAAAACATATTATTATAAAATCAAATTTTATTATTTTTAATGAATTTATAATTGCAAAAATTAAAAATTATTCAAAGTATCTAAAAGTGTTTTTAAAATGATAAAATAATTTAATAATTGCATTTAATTTATTATTTTAAACGTATTATTTTAATGTAAATAAAATAAGCGAATGAAAACTCATTAGACTTACATTTATAGAATATTTTGGAATTAAAAATGCAAATGATAAGCCGTATAAACGCATAGAAAAATGTTTTATACTATTTATGTGAAACTGAGATTCATCACTCTCCTACGACAACTGTTAATAAGAATTTTTAAGGTTTACTTATTTCTTTGTTTAAATGACGATAAAAATAATCGAATTTTGACTTTTATAACCCTTTAAAAATAAACTCCATCTATAATATAATGATGCATTTAATTCTTAAATTTTTTTGCTGTCCTAAAAAGATTCTAATCTTAATTGAACGGTTAGGAAGATGCAAAATCTGATAATCAAATATAATTCAAATTTTTTTTATTTAAATTTAGATGAGATGTATAAGATAACATTTGATCAATTCTTAATTATACAAATATTCCAGAAAAAATAATGTATCCAATATAGGCCTAACTTACTTAATGAAGATACATGATGTTACAAGAATGAAAATCTTTTCAAAGATGGAAATTCGTGAAGCTTGTACAAAGAAGATTCTATCCAATAATGCGAAAAGGGTACAAATCTGAAATAATGAAAAAACTTTGATCTAGAACTTTTCTTATATTAATAAAATAAACTTCATAACATCGATATTTCTATCAGTATTCAGTTTATAAGATTTAAAGGAAGGTTTGTTCAAAGCTATACATTAAAATATTGCCCCAGGTTGCTTAATTGTAAACAAAATTATCTGATTTTTATCTATAATTTATCTATTTCGGAACAAGAGATTAAAATACAATATTAAAAATGCAATAGTTCTATAAATGTTGCATTAAATGTAAATTTTCTACATCTACATAAATAAAAGTTTATTCTTTTTATCATAGCTAGAATACTGTATGTCGTATTTATATTAAATTTTCTTTCTTTTTTCAATTTATTAATACCGTATATTAAGAAATAATTAAATTAATTATTTTTAAGTTAATCACAGTTAACTTTATATCAGAATTTTACGATAATGTGATTCAAGTCACTTAAATCACATTTTAGTGATTCAAATGCGAAATAAATCGCTATTGACAAACCATTTAATCATGTGAATCAAATCTATACAATATATTTAAAAATAAACAGATAAAAGTTGAGGAACAATCAAAAATAATTGCTTTAAGTTGATTGTTTATCTTGCTTTAATTACTATAATTTTTTGCTAAAATGGGAAAATTGATTTAATTAAACTAGAGACTACATTAAAAAATATAATACTTAATTTATGTTAACAAAAGACGAATTTTTAGCCAATTTTATCGAGTTATTCAACCGACGTATTATTCTGACCTCTTGACTTAGATACCTACACATTTTAAGAATGATATGCAGATTACGACATTTCACTTATATTCTCATAGAAGATGACTAAGAAATATGTCATATATGTCAAAAAAACAGCAAAAATAAATAAAAATTTCAAAAACCAGAAAAAAATGACTCGTTATAAGGCATAAAGAGAATACGAAATTCCATGCGGGCGTAGAAGATAGAGATAAATTACAAAGATATTCCAGATGTTTTTATATCTAATGTAAAAATAATAATAATAATAATAATAATTGTCTCACTTTTTAGTGATCGGAACAAACTAAGACTAAAAAATATCTTCCAAATTAAAACGTTGCTGTAGGGCAAGATCAAGAGTGAACAAATTTTGGCACGTTTCGAATTTCTATCCGGTCCCCTACGCATCGGGTAAAAATACTAAAAATGTACTCATAAAAATAAAAATATATAAATTTTTCATTGCCGAAATAACGCTATTCTTAGTTGTTAGTTTTTTGTACAAATCTCAAGTGACATAAATTCAATTCTTGCTTCCTGTCACTTACATAATAAACGTGATAATACCATTGTATTGATACCATCTTCTGAACCCGTTTGCCCTTAATATTGGTCCGCTAATTGAGTAAAAATAAATAAGTAAAAATATTGCCCCGTTAATGAGCCGACTTTAAAAAAATTTAGAACGATAGCAAAAAGTTTATACATTCTTGATCTAAATCTGATGATAAAAATATCAATTTTAAGAGATCTTTAATTTGAATAAAACAATAGGCTAGAGAAAGAAACAGTTTGTAATTTGGTTTCTGACATAAAATGAATCGAGGAATTTTGCAAAATTATTCTAAAGCATCTCTAATTTTTTTTGAAAAATAAAATATGAATATTGACTTTATTCATATTCTTTTGTCATCCAGAAGAAAGTTTAATGATGCTTGAACTGAAAGTAGCTCAATACTAAACTTATGGATAGACAAAATGCACTAGTTTTCCCTTTTCTCAGCCACAATGACATTTTTTTTTTTACTTGAACCTATTATTCATTAATTGAAAGTTCCTTTCTCTAGTCACATGGAATCTGAATCTAGATAATTTAACAATTGGCCTATAATGTCTGGCAAATCTTCAAAGTTTTTTACGATATATTACAAAAAGCCTAATTTTTTTTAAGTATTGTTATTTTAAATGTTTGAAATTTAAAATCTTTTTAAGGATTATGAGTTTTACCGTAAATAATACCGTAAAATCCATACATTTAAAAGCCTTCAACGGGAATTAATACGACTCGTTCACTCCCTTATCTAATTATCGTCTCGTATTTCGACCAAACCCATTTCTTAGCAGAATATTATTTCTTAGGTGTGCCTAAGAGTACGTATCCTGTGTTACAACAAAACGTAGCCACGGTATTAACACCCTGAAATAATCAATCCTCAGTACGAAGTATTTAGAAATTGAACTGCTTGGCACAGCATGAAATTAAAGTTAAAAAAAAA
>AYEL01051069.1:0-17665 GCA_000484575.1 Olivierus martensii | reverse complement strand
CGCACCCCTCCACTAGGAGCGATACAAGTCTAAGATCTTGGTGTTTTTTGAGTTGTTTGCACGGTCACTAGATGATCTAATGAGCCGTCCTCCCCCTACACGATTATTTGTGGTTCGGGTGACACTCGTGGTCTCTCCCTATTGGGAAGACCTTCCGCCGTTGTATCAAAGTCTCAGTTGGGAAGTTTGTTGAGTTGTGTGAGCGGTACTTTGTACTGCCTTTTCTCGGCTATAGTTTCGGTTACTTTAGCAACTCCGGGCGCAAGGGGCCGAGGTTGAAGAACCTATAGTTTCGGTTACTTTAGCAACTCCGGGCGCAAGGGGCCGAGGTTGAAGAACCTTCAGCCCGGCATGTCTACTGGATCAGTGTGGCCCCCTTGCTGAAGTGGCGCAGAGGTGGGGTTTCCTTCCCCTCCGACAGCTCAGGCGATGATTAAAGCCGAGTTCCATCTCGCAGAAGGATCCCTGTAGTGCTATTAAGCGGAGCAGGGCCATGTTGCCTTTTTAGGCGCACAGTCACAGTTATAAATGAGCCTACTGTACCGAATCCTATAAATAGGGTATCGTTAGAAAAATCTAATCCTCGAATTTCTGCGACAGCCAAAATTTTTTGTTGTGTTATCCGAAATTTAAAAATTAAGGAATAAAAATTAAATTAAAATTATAGTTTCTCTAAAATCACAAAATCCGCAGGTGGCAAAAAAAAATTAAGGAATAAAAATTAAATTAAAATTATAGTTTCTCTAAAAAGACCAAATCCGTAGGTGGCGCTATAACTTAATAGGGGGCCGCCATTTAATGACGCTGATGTGCTAGGGATTTGAAATTTGATTCTCCAACTCTTCCTTCTCTAAATATCCATCTCCTAGGATCACACACTTCTCACACTTGTGGAACAGATGTTTAATTCCCTCTTTGTAGAAGTCGACAGATTTGGAGGCAAACTATTCATAGCTCTCCACTGCAGTAATGATCTCTTCATCATCGGAAAAGCTTTTTCCCTATTAATATTTTTCCTATTTTGAAACAGGAAGAAGTCTGAAGGTACCAGATCGAGAGAATACAGTGAACGGGATAAGGTTCATAGCCATATTTTCACAGAAAAGTGACTGTTTCTGCAGCTTGGTGTGCACTGCATCGTCAACTAGTAGCAACAAATCTTGTAACAGAAAACTGTGTCTTTTCTTCCTGATACTATCCCTTAACTTTTGTAACAAGTTCCTATAGTATTCCACTGTTATTGTCGACATTTTTTTTGTAAGTTATTTGCCAATATGTCACTTTTGCTGTCCCAAAACACAGACAACACGACCTGGCTGGACGGCTTCACTTGGGTCATCCTGTAAGTTGGTGCGATCACATTTGAATTCCTGTTTCCATCATTTCAATCTCATATGATGGACATTCCTCCAATTGATATCTCATGTATTGTATCTTCGTGTATTGTTTATGCAGTTTTTCCTCGAAGATGAAGGAACTGAATCATGGACTGATACTTAATTTTGTCCAGCATGATAACTTCTACTATCAAATTTCTAACTCCGATTAAACCGGAACCTGTCAAAACAAAAAAGGCACGCGTATTAGTAAGACAGTAACCTATCATTGTTTACAATTACAGATCTGTAGCGCACATACAACATGAGAGTAAAAACGTTTTGATCTCCTCTCCTATATTGATTCGAAGTATTTTGTATAAAACGGTTGTAATGTTGCTTAGCACGGGTGAAACCTCTACTTAATTTTTTTAAATTAAATATTTGAAAAAAAACTTTTTTTAAACTTATTTTTGTTTAAAGCATAACAAAATGAGGCAATGGTCCCATTCATTAACTATCTAACATAGTCATTTTTACCCTTTTTTCTGTTGAGGAACACATTTTAATATTTTAAAATTTGGCAGCACTTTTTCTGTTGAGGAACACATTTTAATATTTTAAAATTTGGTGGCACATCTTTCTGTTGAGGAACACATTTTAATATTTTTAAATTTGGTGGCACACTTTCTGTTGAGGAACACATTTTAATATCTTAAAATTTGGATGTTTGTGTGTTTTATATGCTTATTTCTGTGGTTCTCAACCTTTTTTCTGTTGAGAACCATTTTTCTGTTGAAGAACACTTTTTAATATTTTAAAATTTGGCGGGCCACCTAAATATTTTAAATAATAATTTAGATTTAACAACAAATTTTTATTAACAATTAAATAATAATTTAGATTTAATAACAAACTTTTATTAACTGATTATTATATTTATTCTTATTTATTACATTCAGATTACAGACATACTTACAGGGGGGTCATGATGAGGATAAGAAGGGGTAATATAGAGTAACTGGGGGGTATTATGGAATACCATTTTGTTTTTATAATTTATAAAAAAATTATATAAAAACTTACAACATGGTTGCCATAGTTTATATATCTATCATGTAATTAAAAAAATTATTTAAATATGCAAAATTCCATATTGCCTAATGGTCCAATATTTGGAATTTTGCATTCCATTTCTCAAATAATTAGAAAAACAGTATTTTCTTCCCGGTAATTTCCACGATTATTAGATAAATATGTACTTAGAACATTGTTTTATTCAATATTTTGTATTATTTTCTTTTGGGTGGTGAAGATTTTCGCTTAGGTATAGTGAAAAAACCCTACTAGAAAAAATAAATAAACCCTTTAGAATAGTTTTAGATTACTCTAATTTAGAAAGTAGTAATTTAGAAACTGAAACTGAAGCCAAAGTATGTCGCCACTTAAAAATTCTGCATTATTACAATTTCATAATACCGCCTCTTCTACCTTCCTGTTCCATAATACCCCCAGTTACTCTACATATATTACAACATGGTTGCCATAGTTTATATATCTATCATGTAATTAAAAAAATTATTTAAATATGCAAAATTCCATATTGCCTAATGGTCCAATATTTGGAATTTTGCATTCCATTTCTCAAATAATTAGAAAAACAGTATTTTCTTCCCGGTAATATTACAACATGGTTGCCATAGTTTATATATCTATCATGTAATTTAAAAAATTATTTAAATATGCAAAATTCCATATTGCCTAATGGTGCAATATTTGGAATTTTGCATTCCATTTCTCAAATAATTAGAAAAACAGTATTTCCACGATTATTAGATAAATATGTACTTAGAACATTGTTTTATTCAATAGTTTGTATTATTTTCTTTTGGGTGGTGAAGATTTTCGCTTAGGCTCCATTTTTTCCCTTTCTTAAGGGGTTTATAAAAAAACTCTTAGAATAGTTTTAGATTACTCTAATTTAGAAACTGAAACTGAAGCCAAAGTATGTCGCCACTTAAAAATTCTGCATTATTACAATTTCATAATACCGCCTCTTCTACCTTCCTGTTCCATAATACCCCAGTTACTCAGAAAATTTATTACAAAACAAATTTTTTATTTTGGAATGATTAAAAATTCGCAATTAAAAATAATTATCTTCAATAATCTATATATATAATGAAATTACTTTTTGAAAATTTCATGAGAATCGATTCTAGATAAATTTAACTGTACATCCTTTCCAGGAAAGATTCTGCATTATTACAATTTCATAATACCGCCTCTTCTACCTTCCTGTTCCATAATACCCCAGTTACTCAGAAAATTTATTACAAAACAAATTTTTTATTTTGGAATGATTAAAAATTCGCAATTAAAAATAATTGTCTTCAATAATCTATATATATAATGAAATTACTTTTTGAAAATTTCATGAGAATCGATTCTAGATAAATTTAACTGTACAGGTACATCCTTTCCAGGAAACGCAAGTTTAGTGTGTTTATGACTCTTTTCCTCTTAAACTCATAAATTTAACTGTCCAGATTGAATTATCTTTTCGAAAATTTCATGAGAATTCGGAATCTGATATATTTTATGTATATTTTGAACGATTTATGAAATTATTAATGAACAACTGCGAACAGCGATAGATGAAATGGAAACATAAGTAGTCTGTACTATATTAAAAATATTATTATTGAATTTAGTCTCATCCAAAATTTCAAAATCCTCCTCGTCCCTGAAAATAACTGAAACCACAACGAACACAATATCATATTGCACTTTCGCGCATATTCACACACATGATTTCAGTTCGATGCTCATGCATATTCTTGTGCTCGCTCTGTGTCAACCTACTTTTAGAAATAGATCCGCCAACCAATTCACAATTTTCCTGAAAAACTGAAATTTTTATATAGATCTATCTCTACGAAAATAAATACATCTAATTTTTATGTAGGATAAATTTTCATATAGGATAAAAATTAAACATTTTCATATATATATTTAAATTTGATCTAAAAATACATTCTGAGGAAAAATACCAAAGTCGTTGTTGGATATAATGGCAGAAATGTTTTATAAACTGAATGTATTCTTTCTGAATTAAAATATTGATAGAGAAAATGCAAAAAAAAATTTGCTCGCTTATCATTACTATCGCCATCACAACTTATCTTGTTTGCGTTTTTGCAACATAACACTTTCTGCATATTTAATGATAACTATAAACATATCATTTCCCAACAGAAAATTCAAATCTAAGAAATATTTAGATAGAATCAGTTTACCTAGAAACAAAGAGATCTAAAGAAAAGATGCCAATCATTTTCTAAATCCTTAGAAAGAGCTATACTGTATATCCTTAGAGAGATCCTTCACCTTCTTTCTAGGAAGATATATTAAGAAATTTTGTAAATGTTGTACCAACTGCGTTCTTTAAGCTATCCTTTGTTCTATAAGTCACTTGGAGCAATGTTTCGAGATAATATTTATGAAGATCCCGCCAATGCTCGTTAGCAGGAATTTCATAATTAGTAGAATATTTTGTTAACTTTGGTAAAACACGAAGTCATAAAACCTAAGATTATATATTTGTTGCAATTTCTCAACCTTGGGTTCTATGCCTTCGTGTTATTACCAAAACTGATAAAATATTCTAAAATTATTATGAAGAACATCACCACAAAAACTTGTGTCTTCTAATTTGAAGAGACTGCATCTTGGTCCCGAATTTTTTTGAGATAAACAAGAAAGTATGTTCGAGAATAATAATGTAAGAATAAATATCCCTCATATTTTATCAGCCTAACTTCCATATATTTTCATAAAATAATTACAACCTAGAGGCTGTAATCCACCAAAATCATCAACAATTTGTATTCGTTCTTTCTAATCAAACACGGTGATATAAATATCTGCATTACTCTCAGAATCGAACTATCTCTCGAGGGATGCTCTATTCATAATTTTCATTAATTATGCAAAATTTCGTCTTTCAGTCTGGATTAGAAATCCAATTACAGAATTGGTTCGTTTCAAGAAAATTGGAAAATTAATGAAAAAGTAGGAGTACACTATTATAAAAGTTGGGAGAGCCAGCCTAAGGATATTACCACCCTTTGTGTCATCGTAATTTAAGGATAAGAATTGGAGATTAGTGATGCTGGTGTAGAAATCCAGCTTAATAATTTGAATAATGAACCAAAAGCAGGTGGACAGTAAATAAGTTTAGCGCCCACCTACTTTTGGTTCATCCTGTATATAGAATATGCAAAATTAGGAATTATTTTTAAAGCAATTGAAACTCTAAAAATATATTTAAACTTTTTCCTTCCATCCTTATATTTTTGGATTTTTTTCCATGCTTCCACATACATTTTCTAAAGCCTTTTGTTTCTATATTTAACTAGTTAACTCAATTTTTTTTAATATTTTATTAACTAAACTTTTCCTTCCATCCTTATATTTTTGGATTTTTTTCCATGCTTCCACATACATTTTCTAAAGTCTTTTGTTTCTATATTTAACTAGTTAACTCAATTTTTTTAATATTTTATTAGCTAAACTACAACGAAGTCATTTTAAAATTTATTTTGCTTAAAACGACACGATAGCATCGGGGTGAAATTTTATTTTTTAAATAATTAAAATAGATTAATGACTTTTAATCCATAGAAGATAGGACATCACGCTTGATGGTGTTCGAAATTAATTTAAAAATAAAATTATTAAATCGCACTATTTGAATTCGGACTGAACCACCTTCCTCTTAAGATAAATGTTCCATTCAACTCTAAAATTTAAACTGTTCCTTTAAACCAGGAACCTCTCATCCTCCTCCAAAGTTCCTTTAATAAAATTATTTCATTCCTGTTATTTTCATACATTTTATCCGCCATTTTGCTTTGGAAAGTGAATTAATCCGGAATTTTATATTCTTTACATCTTGCTCTGGTCATAATTAGATTATATTTATCTAGTCCAACATTATTTTCGGTATATTTTCTAATTTATAGAAATAATTTAAATAATCTGGTTAAGTTCGTTCACTTCTTATACCTTTTATAGAAAAGTTAAAAATAGGTATTTAGAATAATAAGTTTACTTAAGGGAAAGTAGGAAGGAATATTCGGTTTAAAGTTCATAAACTGGCAGTTTGAATTTTTGCACGTGTCTTGGGTCATCGAATAAGTATCACGAGTTGGACAATAAACTCGACAAAATGCCGATTTTTAACCTATCTTCATCATCGATTCAAGTTAATGATTCGTTCAGTTAGATGCACAATCCGTGAAAACGCATTTATTTACTTCAATATTCAGTTTTAATGGGAAGAAGAACAGCGATAATCATCTCGAACGTGTGCAGTAATTGGGTTCCAAGCTTCTAAGCTCAAACTAAGTTCTTTCACCTTAATCTTGCGATTCTATTTTCGGTCGATACAAACTCAAACGGCATGGCCAGACGTTTATAGTCCAGAAAAGTTATAAATATAACAAGGCAACAGTCTCTTTAGTAACGTGGAAATCAACACTAAGAAAATTATGTTTGATGCAATTATACAAGATATTTCTAAGATGATAAATAGCATTTACTCGTAACTTACCTGCAATTTTTTGTTCAAGACGGGATATTCTCGGAATGCAGAATCGAAGGTATATTGTCTGGGTCTGGGTGGCAGATGAGGACTGATATTAATCGAGCAGTATTGCCCCTTCATGGAATTCGGATCTTCTTCGTTCACTGCAATGCTTAAACATTCGTCGTACGACCCGAAAGTTGACATGGAGCCGTATAAGATTCCTTCGGGTATTTTACTATTGGCATCTATCACTGAAAAGAGTTCATTTTATGAAATACATAACTATAACTTTCAATCTTGACTATGTTTGTCATTACTTTAAGAAAGAAGTTATACTGGTAAGTTAATGGCATAAGAGAAGAATGTGATCACTCTTCTCTATAAATACATATATAGATCACATCATTCAACTGATTTTGAATAAATCTAGAATGTAAATGTTTCTTATGTTGTTTAAAGTTCTGAAAATTTCAACTCATTAAGAACAAAATGAAGGGAATAGAGAGTATTTTCATAGCTCCACTAATTTTGATTAACTTTATATACAGTATATTTTTTCGCTGTATAGTTTTACTCAGCTTTCATCGTGTAGGTACAAAGGGGACATTCCAGTTCCCACCACTGGCAACCCACACTCTAGTGGGACTAGCCCCATTAGGGTGTGGGTTGCCAGTGGTGTGAATTGCAATGGAGTGGTAGGATGTGAGTTGCCAATGGAATGGAGGATGTGAGTTGCCAGTGGTGTGAGTTGCCAATGGAGTAGTAGGCTGTGAGTTGCCAATGGAGGATGGGGTTCAACGAGCCGACCTCTCCTAGATAAACAACTGGAGGTGTGGGATTCGGGAATTGAACTTGGATCTTCTAGGATGACTTCCACCATGGTCATCCTGTCAACTATATAATAGTATATTAATAGTTATTTCTTGTATGTTAATATTTCTAAGAATTTTGTTGCAATCGCATTAAAAATAAAGACCATGTTTAATGACTATTAGCAGATTGTCGTTATGCCTTTTTTATACTTTCATTCCTTGGTGGCACATTCATATCTGTATTAAAAACTTTGCAACCTAGAAGGGAAGACCTGATGGGAGCACAGATATGAATGTGAATATAGCTAAGTAGCAAGTTTCCGAACAGGATCCTTCCACTGAATTCATAATGACAGATTCTTTTCTTTGATGTTTTACTTCAATTTCCAACCGGAAGTTGCTAAGCGATGGGATATTCCAATGTCTACATAGCCATTCATTGGAAAAGCGATCAGATGAAAGATGGCGTGCAACGGGCCCGTTTCAGACGCTTCCTAAAATTTGGAAGATGAGGAATCCGAATACACGTGGCAGCTAGAGCTCATCAGAGATGAATATTGACAACCGCCTATCTCATTGATCTTTTATGATACCTGGGATAAGATGATGAATGTATTTTATCTTCACCTAACGCGAATAGAATGCATCTATATTTCAAATTTGATCCAAACAAGTAAATGAAGCGATGTAAAGAGGTGTTTATGGAGAACAGATTCACATATTCCTCTTTATTTTGAATCGATTGAATTGAAATTTCCGAAGACATTATGGAGCCTAAGAAACACGCATGTTAAAAATTTCATGAAATCCATTAAATCATGCAGTGGCATGTAGCCGTATCTCAGAAAAGAAAAAGAAAAAAACCGTTTTGGTCGATTTTTGTTATTTATCAACTGTTCCTTTAACCAGTAACGATTATCATTTGTATTCCCCCGCCGTGCAATGTGCCCAACTATTGTGCGGAACAGCCAGAGGATTTTCAAGATGGTGGAGTGTACCGATTCGGATACTACATGCGATAATTACTTTTACTTCATTTTTCATCGCATGCATCAAATAAGATTTAGTGTTTCAGAAAAATTATTCAGCTTATCGTTAACTTTCTATCCAGTTATTCTTCGCTATTCTAAACTTGTACGGATTTTTTTAAATGGTTCTAACTTTGCCTATTGTGCGGAACAGCCAGAGGATTTTCAAGATGGTGGAGTGTACCGATTCGGATACTATATGCGATAATTACTTTTACTTCATTTCTCATCGCAGGCATCAAATAAGATTTAGTGTTTCAGAAAAATTATTCAGCTTATCGTTAACTTTCTATCCAGTTATTCTTCGCTATTCTAAACTTGTACGGATTTTTTTAAATGGTTCTAACTTTGCCTACCTTCTAACATTATATTCGAGTTATCTTGTAGAATATTCAGAAAATTTAATGATAAGTTTTTGGAACTTCTTCTAACTTTGCCTACCTTCTAACATTATATTCGAGTTATCTTGTAGAATATTCAGAAAAAATTTAATGATAAGTTTATGGAACTTTTTTATTTTAAGAAAAAATTATTGTGGATATTTCCTAAAAAGTTAAATTTTATAAAAGGAATTCATGTGGAAATTTCTCCAATCCGCAATAATTAAATAATTTTCGCAAAAGTCAGTTTCCAATCGAAATAACTACGATACAAAAATATCTGAGAGAGTAGATTGAACAACAAAAAAAAATTAGAGTTTAATTTTATCCTCTTATAATAATAATAATAATAATAATAATCTAAATTGCCTTGTTAATGAACAACAAAAAAAAAATTAGAGTTTAATTTTATCCTCTTATAATAATAATAATAATAATCTAAATTGCCTTGTTAACTGAGAGAAGAGTGATTCAAAGTTACTGGTTGGCTATAATCAGTTCAGCACTGATAATCTTTTATAACGATGATGCGATATGTGTAATCTTCGCATCGTGTTTAGTACATACTGTATCACTATTTTTTTTATTAAGCTTTTACATAAATTGTACCAGACTGTAACCATAATCGTAAGGTAATGATTATTTATTTTGGAACTTTCTATTCATCATTTTTGACTAATTACGTAAGAGATTTTTTTTGATAACTCTAGTAGATAATGAACAAAATTTAGTTTGAGGTACTGGCGAATAAATAATGCAATTTTTTAAAAATTATAAAGTATTGTACTCACGTTTCATCGTCCACGGTTTGAATTCTCTCAATCCTTTAATTACTTGCAAAAAAGCAAAAGTACAATTGTTGGATAGTTTTAACTCGCCACTCATGGTCATAAAGATAGGGAGAAGTTGTCGTAACGCTTTATCGGACATCTCACGAATAAAAGTTTTCATGGAATTAAGAAATTCTATGACTTCTTTTTCTGGATCTTCCTCTTCATCTTGATGGCTGGGATCTTTGCTGACTCCAGGATCATCTTTATTATTTGTAGAAGAGGATAGTTTATCGTTAAACTTCTTGGAGCTGGTTAATTCTGCAGTTCTATTTATAGGTAATGGTTCCACCATAGTGTTTGATGAATATGTAGTGTTAGCATCCACCAAAAACAATATAAATGCCAGGAGCACTGTTAACATTAAGGAAGACTTCACTCGATTCATTGTTACAGAGATATACACATACTCCAACTATATCTATTAAAAAATTAAATTCATTAAACTAATATCTAATGTTTACTAAATCATTAGCATGAGATTCAATAAACAAATATTCTGATGAAGATGCTGCGCATCATCTTACATAAAAGATACATTAGTATGATAGTCTAAGGAGAGAAACTAGCAACCTACCTAGAGAAGAGTTGAGAAGGAAGTGAAGGGAGAGGTAGCATGTAACCCATATACAGGTTGATTTCCTAGGATGTTGCACTGACCCCAAACAGTCGGTTATTTACGGTCACACATCCAACAGATATTATGATCAATGAACCTACATAAATAAAATTTATCGATTCTGTAAAGAAATTCGATTCGATATAACGATTCTGTAAATTGCGGATGGAATGCGTGATGTTTATGTGTTTTATTGCATTTTTTTAATAGTTCAGTGAACCGCAGAAAACAAAATTATGTAAATAAGGTAAATAAACAGTTCGATAATTAAATTTATTCGAACTTATAATTCATTTAAACATCCGTAATTATTATAATCACGATTTTTACACGAATTTCTTCGATTTAGTGCAACTGCACTTAAATGGGGAAGATATATCCTTAATTTGATTGTATCCCATCTTCAAATTAAGGAGATACAGTATCTTCCCATTTTTCCCGTTATCAAATTAAGAAGATATCTTCTTCCATTTTAGTGCAATTGCACCAGTACCATCAAATTAAGGATCTTTTCTCCTTCTATTTTGGTGCAATTGCATCAAAAATAAGTGCAAATTGCACCAATACAATCAAATTAAGGAGATATCTTCTCCCCATTTGGTGCAATTGCATCAAAATGAGAGAATTCCTTAATTGTATGGGTATGTATGTATGCATGTATGGGATTATATGGGAACAATTGCACCAAAATGGGAATTGCATCTCTACAATCATTTTGTTGCAAAATGAGAATTGCACCAAACGAGAGAATTCTTTAATTTGATTGTATCAGTAGGCGTATTTTATTGGATCGTTTTATTCAAAAATTATTTTTTCTTATTTTATATTCAATGTTTTTCATTGTGTTGAATGACAATTTAAAATTTTTTAAGCTCAATTAGTATAATTTGAGAAATTTAGTTTAATGTGAGAAAGTTTTGCTCTATTATGCCTTTTGTACTGACATCAGAATCTTTATCCTTTCATTGTTATAAAAACTATTAGAATAATAATAAATTAGTCATTATGTCATACGCTTATGTCACTGGATAACTTTTCCTCGTGGATCTCGGGTCAATGTTACTAGAGGAAAAGAAAGGTCGAATTTCTTTTTAGTTCAAAGAACTGCTCAAAGTGCGCTCTTTTGTGCAGTTTTTTGTAATTTCCTTTTATGTAACCTTTTTCACTTTCTTCATTAATTTCTTGCGAGCTCTAATAACTTCGATATACTTGCAAGAACGTCGAGTATCGTAGAGTACTCAACGTTCCTGATCAAGTTCTTTTTTTTTTCATTTACGATCAAACTATCGATAATAAAAAAATTTAATTAAATAATATTTAAAATAAAGCAAATTTTGCAACTTTTATAGTTCAATATTCGTACTGAAAACTGGTTTTCATCAGGTAAACAGTTTAGTCATTCTTCTTACAAAAAAAAAAAACTAGTTTTTTAAATAGTACAGTTATCAAAGTTAATGTTCTACTTTGGAGAAAAAATGCTCCAAGTAACATTCGTAAAAAATTGTCATCGTTTCATTAAATCATGTTTATGGCTTCAATGTAATTAATATATTCACTCGAATTTAGAATCTGTTGCGTAATTAAATCATGTTTATGGCTTCAATGTAATTAATATATTCACTCGAATTTAGAATCTGTTACGTAAATGTAACCATCATCTAAACATGTGCGTAACAGTGACAAAATTCTCTTTCTGTTAACAAGTTTCAGAAGAAAATTTTGATAGTTCTCCTAGGATCATTCAGTCGTTATCCTAGGAACTATTACAATGATTATTTCCTCCTATTCTGAAAACATAGGAATGGTTAGAAACAAATTAGTACCACATATCGGTCAACAATTTGTAGGAGATTGGTGCCAATTCTTTCTACTGACTTGACACGATTTTAAGAAGACTGCTGTTGAGTTAAAAAAAATTTTGGACAAACGCTGGATGTACTAATTTAAAAAAACTGCCAGAATTATTTTTTACAAACATGAGAAGAAAGAACTTCTTTCGGTTAAAACTGATAGTGAAAACAATTTTTAATAATAAATCAGTGACAAATTTTAAAAAAAAAAGAGGACATTCCTACAAACGAGTTTGAATAATTATGTTAATGTGATGCACCCGGAAAATTAACAAAGAGTTTAAAAAATTCCGTATCTAATTGAAGAAATTTAAAATATGATTCACTTAAAGAGAACTTAAAAATTATTGAGGGGGAAAAACGCAATATTAATATTTTAATAACAAATTTTTATTGATTAACAATGATCTTCGGTGTTGTGAATTTACATAAAGGATTACTTTTAATGATAAAAATTTTGAGATTTTTGTACTGAGAAATTAGGAGAGAATAATTTATAGTTTATATAATAGAAAGATAAAGAGAAAAATAATAATATAATATTTCAATCTGCACTCCATATTTATTATATAAAAAAGATTGAAAGACATTTACATTTATTGAAAGAGATAGAAAGCATACTCAGATAGTTTATATAATAGAAAGATAAAGAGAAAAATAATAATATAATATTTCAATCTGCACTACATATTTATTATATTAAAAAGATTGAAAGACATTTACATTTATTGAAAGAGATAGAGAATGAAAAATGAGGTTTCCGATAGCATTCTTTCCACAGAAAAGGAAAACTGTAAAGAATGCTATCACAAAAAAAGAATGGCATTGCTACTAGTGGAAAAATAAGAGGGCTCATTTATTGACCTCTTACAATATGCGTATAAGACGGTAATTGAAACCCACCCTCACCCACAGAAGAGGTGATGAAGGATGAGATGAAAGCATACTCAGAAATTTAACCCTTTGAAGAATGAAAAATGAGGTTTCCGATAGCATTCTTTCCACAGAAAAGGAAAACTGTAAAGAATGCTATCACAAAAAAAGAATGGCATTGCTACTAGTGGAAAAATAAGATGGCTCATTTATTGACCTCTTACAATATGCGGATAAGACGGTAATTGAAATCCACTCTCACCCATACCGGGTATATAGAATCTAGAGAACATTTCGTTAGTTAAATGAAATCATAACTTCAGATCTTCACGAATAATACAAGGCGGAATATTTTGTTGTTATATTTATTATATTAGCTACATTTTATATACGCTAATATCATCAAGCAGTTTATGAATTGAAGCAGTTGTTAAATCTCAAGTCATTGAATGATATAACATCTCAATAGATATTAAAATTACAGTTAAATACATCCGTGGGTCTCTTCCATCTTATAATGTATACCAGAGGTTCCCAACGTTTTTGGTCCCGTACTCCTTGGCTTATAGTAAATTATCCGGTACTCCATGCGCATGCGCAGGAGGTGCAAATTCCGCTGAGGTGCCTATCTGGCAATTTAACTATTTATCTTAAATCTTAGCCGAGCATTTGGAATTATCGGATCCTGCAGTGAGAAAAAAGTATATGCAATCTCACTGGAATAACCTGGAAATGTTTATAACATAACTATTTTTGGAATATATTAATAACATAATATACTTATTTACTCCTCCTATTCACTGGACTCCCTGGAGGTACGGATACCTGATGTTGGGAATCTCTAATTATACTATAATGTATCTCAAATTTATACAAGATATTCTGACTTTTTATTCATACCTAAATTTCGGACCAACAGATACGAGAGTTCATTTTTTAAGAGCGCTGCTACTAATTATAATAAAGGTTGGGAATCTCTAATTATACTATAATGTATCTCAAATTTATACAAGATATTCTGACTCTTTATTCATACCTAAATTTCGGACCAACAGATACGAGAATTCATTTTTTAAGAGCGCTGCTACTAATTATAATTAATGTACTACTTATACTCTTTTCAACGAAAGATGAGCTTCTTATATAATAAAGAGCTTATGGATGGCAAAGGTCAAGTCATCCAATAGAATAACCGGTTTCTGTTTCGTTCATCCAATAGCAGTTTACTTTTTACCGTCGCTAATAATTTCAAATGTTTGCATCTTTTTAAAAATTGCTAAATTAATACTTTACATTTCATGGTTATGTTATTAAATATTAAATTAATCTCTAATCGCTTAAAATTAAATAAATACAACGAATGACGTCATCGTCCTTTAGTGTTTAGCAGTAACAGCACCCTTTATAAGCGAGAAACATTATCCAGTCAAGCTAGAATGCTATTTTAAATGCATACAAGTACTTTGGAAGGTAGAAATCTGTGCGAAGGGACATTTTCAACGAAACTTCATTGGATATTGGTATTTCTATATCGACAATTAAAAGAATTGTAACCGAAGAAAGCAAAACAGGGTACAGTTGTCGCCTTGTGGTACACATTGAAAGGGGGGCCGAAACACGCAAAAAATCTCTAATGGACGAGGGGTCAAAGGTCAAACGTTTACGAGATACAGAGGCATCTAGGCGGCATAGGTAGTAGAGCACGAGAACGGGACGCGTCGCGTCGCAGATCGCAGTGAGGCCAGGCACAACGCCAAACCACTTGCGCCATTTGAAATAAACGGAACTTTGCGGGTCTATATCTCGTAAACGTCTGATCTTTAACCCTTGGTTCACTACGGATTTTTTGCGTGTTTCAGCCCTGCTTTCGATGTGTACCACTTTCGCCGTGCTTCGGTAAGGCGACAATTGTATCCAAAACAGCAGATGATAACTTGGAAATGAAAACATGCCAGTTAAATTGTCAACACCTGGAAAGAAAAGGCATTTTAGTATTTTTAAAGTAAAGAGTAAAATATTTTAATCTAACTATTATGTTTTTAAATCAAACATCAAGTCGAAAATGATTTGACTTGATGTTTCTCTACTGCGATCCGTTACATCGTCGCGATTCTCTACTCACTACTGCGATCGGTTTTACATCGTCTCCTTACCGAAGCACGGCGAAAATGGTACTGATTGAAAGGGGGACCGAAACACCCAAAAATCCCTAGTGGATTAGGGGTCAAAGATCAAAGGATTCTCTACTCACTACTGCGATCGGTTTTACATCGTCTCCTTACCGAAGCACGGCGAAAGTGGTACTGATTGAAAGGGGGACCGAAACACTCAAAAATCCCTAGTGGATTAGGGGTCAAAGATCAAATATTCACGAGATATAGAGTCGCAAAATTCCGTTGGTTGCAAACGGTGCATGCGTTTTGATGTTGTGCGACGCGACGCGACGCGTCCCGTTCCCACGCTCCGCTACCAATGTCGCCTATACGCCTCTGTATCTCGTAAACGTTTAATCTTTGACTCCTGGTCCACTAGGGATTTTTTGAATGTTTATGTCCCCCTTTAGAGCTGTGCCACTTTCGCCGTGCTTCAGTAAGGAGACAAATATGCTTGCTTAGTGTGATGAGTATGAGTAATATATAGAAAGATCCATTTGTAATACGATTGACAGTCTGACGAGTGTATTTAGGAAATGCTGATTTTTCGAATTTTTCTTTTGTCAATTAATATACTCCTCATTAGCTAGGTTAACGTATGTACAAGGTACACACAGATTACATACATTAAAAACTAATATTAAAGATTGATCTGGATTTCGGAATTCAATAATTATGATCCAGTCGGATATTTGTACGACTAGCAAAATATTCTCACTCTATTTGTTAACTTAAAAGATATTTATGTTTTAACTGTTATTATTTAAATATAACTAAATTATCTTTATGGATGATTGCCTAACAATAATATATGCGTGCTAAACCGTGGTCATTTTATATTAGTAATATTCCAATTGCAGTCGAATTAAAATTTTTCATTTTTAATTAATAGCATCGAGTCGAATGAAACTGAAATATTAAAAATGTATCTAACAAGACAAATATATATATACCAATTCTATTTTTAAATTCCTACAGTTTTAATTATTAAAATAATAAATAAACGGAATTACTTGTTTATTTTATTCGTCAGTAGAATATAGAGGTACTTGGTATACATCTGTTTGGATGCAAAAAATTTTGTTTGGAATACAACCGATTCGCGTGCTAGAACTTGTATGAATCTGTTGTGTATCTCTTAAAAACACATTCCTTATATAAAACTTGCAGAGAAATAAATGGTTACACCCCAATAAAGTCCAAACAAGTCGTAATAGCATTGTCTGGAATGACCATGCAATGTCATATTTCCGAAACATCCTGAGGAGAAGGCAGAAGCAAGGTTCTTTGGACAGTTTTTTAGTAAAAGTCAAACCTGGTGAGCCTCAGCGAGGCCCAGTAGGGAAAAGAGAGAAAGAATATAGTAAGAGAAAAAACACCAGAATTTTAGATTCCTGAAGTTTTATTGGAAGAGGACTCTCCTTCCAAACTATAACATCTCCTCCTCCTCTCAAGAGGACTCTCCTTCCAAACAATAACATCTCCTCCTCCTCTTCCCTTTTCAGCACCATCCTAGTAGGCATTCTCAGCAAGATAGTGAGGTTAAATTTTCATTTATTTCATCTACTGTAATTGCTTTTGTATTTATGTATTTTAGTATTAAGCAGTGTTTAAATTATTTTATACAACCCCATCAATGTATAATATGCCAATAACAATAGGATTTTTTCATGGGAACGCATTAATCATTTTCCCTTTATTTCTTATGGGAAAAATTCGTTTGATATACGTTCTGTTTGGTATAAGTCCAAAGATCTGGAACGGATTAAGGACGTATACCGAGGTACCAATGTATTAAGAATTTTTAAACTTTTGGGAATCGTTCCTTAATAATTTTGAGATTTTTTCTGATTCTTTACGTAATGGTAGGCCGGATGGATGCGTGGTAAAGCTGCTTGCCACCTTGGAGTCGGATTCAAATCCGGGTCCCACACTTCCAGCTTTTCAGGAAGGGTCCGAGCCCGGCCGTTGAACCCCATCCTTCAGCCATCCGGTTAACCCCATCATAAGTGTTGGTCAGCCTGTGATGGCCCTTTAAGTGGTCGCTGCCAGATATAGAATATCCCTCATGCGATATGGCAGCTTAACCAACCAAATCTAAACCTTTACATAATAATGGCCATAGAAAATTTCAGAATGTCATTTTTGAATGTACTATTTTGTTGTACAGTCTGTTCCATAAAGTTTTGTACCTACCTCGTAGGGGCTAAG
>AYEL01051064.1:0-14063 GCA_000484575.1 Olivierus martensii | reverse complement strand
CCCTAACCAAGAAATAATTAATTTGATTTCGAAATTTGAGGAAGAGACTATGGCTTTCTATACCATAGCATTTGATTACTTAGAGAAATGGGATATTTTTTTAAATATCAAGTATTTGATTGCATGATGCTATCTGAAACCCCAGATTGGGTGATGATTGAAAACATTATTATATACCTGACTAAAAATGGTGTGAAGATTTCAGGCTATGATTGTTTTCAGCAATATATGTATCTGAAGAGCTTTTTAGAAACTAAGTGTGACTCGGAAAAATGGAAGTCTAAACACTCTGTGGAAGAAAGGTGGATTTACTTTCTTAAGGAAACCGAAAATCCTGAATGCAAATGCCAACTGCTAAAATTATGCAAGTATTTGTTTTCTATCCCCTTGCACAACGCCACTGTGGAAAGAATATTTTCACTGATGTCGGCCCAGTGGACTGATGAAAGAAATCGACTGCTGCCAGGGACTGTGGAATCAATCTTACAGTGCCAGTTTAACTACAAGCTGACTTGCATGGAGTTTTATAAATACGTAAAAGGGAAAAAGACTTGCCAAAAAAGGTGAAATGTTCCGAAAAATATGGTGTACGAACTACTTCTGCCGCAACAAGTTCCATGTAATTGTGTTCCAAATAAAAAGTAATTATATTAAATAAATTTTTTACTTCATTTCTACACCCCTATCTCAGAATGTCCCGACGAGGTCCCAGCTAGATATGGCAACCCTACCTTTGCCCCATGCTGACTATTACTGCACACTGAATACAAAAGGAATATATCCACTTTTATAACTTTTTGTTAATTCTAGAATCTTCCAAAGAGCTCTTAGTATACTGGTTACCAGTATACTATGAGCTCTCTGGAAGATTCTAGAATTAACATTTACATTCTGTGTATGATGCCATTTTTAATTGAAAGGATGTGAATACTTTTACATTATTATTTGTTTGCTGCTATTTTCTAAAAATTAAAATGGATTATTTTGAATATAACGCTTTATTCCCATTCTCAGGAGAAAACTTTGATGTAGAATAGATTTTTGTTAAGTCATTTGTTATTCATTTTATTCAAAAACTATAAATGTTTTGTTGCGTGTATATATAAATTTTTATGGGCCTATACACAATATATTAACATTTCTAATTATTAAATCTATTTATTATATTTGTTGTTGAATTACAATTTAGATCTTTAATAGATCTAAATTGTAATTCAACAACAAATAAATTAAATGTACTTTAAATATAATCTCCATTTTTTTTAAATTAAATGGACATTGTTCATTCTCACACAGTTGATGATTAGAGTGATTTCATATATTTTTTTTGGTGTGTGTTCTGTAGCATTTGTAACATTTTGCCTGTATTTCCATAAATACCTGCTTTCACATTCTTTACAACTTTTTCTGTTGCTATTTGATGTCTAAATCTTACTCTGTGGCTCTTATCATTAATAGTGTAGCAGTATTATTGTGTTGGATGTCCTCTCTGTATTCTGTTACTCTCATTAATAAATTTCTCAATATGTATTCTATATACACTTTGTTAAAAAAAAAGAGATTGTATAATAGTATTTAATATTTTCTATAATCTGGTACAGGAACTACTGAAGATCACTTCTCAGTAGTTGAAAGATAGATCAGATAAAAGAGAAACAACTGTTGTTAGACACCTCTATCAATCTTTTAATGTTTATTAACTAGTACAGTATGTCATGCTACAGAAACTGTGTATTTTCTGCCATCACTCTCCCAGCTATTTGGTCTGTGACCTATGTTTCTTTGTTTTATAAAGCACTTTCATTATTTTATATTTATTATATCCATGTTGTATTTCTTGTCTGAGAATGAGATTGTTCCACACAATAGTACAGAGAAGAATCAATGTATGTAAGCTGAATGGAAGAGGAACCAGAAAGTTTCCATTTTATACCTATAAAAGCATATGAGTTTTTTGTATTAATACCGGACAATACAATGGTTTCCTATAAATTTGTAGTCTACTATTGTATAGTTATATCAAAATAATGAACATGTTTGCTTTTTTGGTTCAACTGTAGCTTGAAGCCTAAGGTCTCATTATCATTTCAGTGAATATAATAAACTCTGAATTGGATCAAGCTACAAATATATCATCCATGTAGTGGGTATACAAACAGGTATTGTTCTTTTAATGTGTCTAAAACTTTTCAAACATAAAACCATTTTGGCCATGGAACCTGCTATTAGACTCCCATGGGAAGGCTTCACATCTAGCAATAATACTTCTTTCAAAAACAAAATGAAGTGAAACCTGTTAAAGTGACCACCCCTTGGGACCAACTTGACTGGTTACTTTTCACAGGTGATCACTATACAGGACAGATCCTCCTTTTCCCCAAAAGAATAAAAACCACTTTTCATCATAAAAAAAATTGAAAATAAAAGCTTCTACAGTTTCTTAAGTTATTACATACTGAATGCTAAAAAGAAAAATTACAGGAAAACCTGTGATAGGTGGCCAGCTTTCAGTGGCTGAGTTGGGACCACCAAGCACAGATTGGCTACCAGACACAGTTAACCACAAATTTCTTTATTAAACATCAAAGCCTGCAAATTTCGTTATTAAACATCAAAGTTTAAAATACAAAGTTTATGGACAGTTCACATTCTTAATTAAATCTAAGGAAAGAAATCACTAATTAATGTCTGTTTTCAGGATTTTTTTTCACTTTAGAATGCTCAGTTGATAGAAGATCTAGAGTCCATCTGGCATTTCAGATCAAAAACGACTTGCTGACCACCTAGTAGATGTTGCACACAAAGTGGCGAAATTAAATATCACTGGCCATGGCCACGGAATACAGATGGCTATTTACACAATTTAAAAATCCTGCAATATGCTTGGGCGGATATTAAGGTGGCCACAGCTTGCAGGTTGGCAACCTAGCTCAGGTGGCCAACAGCAAGCCGTTGGTGAAAATCTGGCCAACACAGATTTTCCTGTATACATATTAATGAAAACTGCATACTATAATAAACTCCATTTTCATTTTGCACTTCATAGCACCCAGGTACTCAGCTTTTCACTTATTAATGTTATGGACATGTCTTATTGACTCCAAACTTCTTGACAGTTATTCTTTGTGTACTGTGTTCCAAGAAATTAATCAGTTCCAATTTTTGTTATAACTGAGCTTTTTGGGTTTTGACTGAATAGGAGGCATTTTTTTTTTCATTGCAGTGAATGAACTGTGAACAAAGTAATCCAAACTGCAAATTTTATATTAATTAAAATCATCAACTTGTAATAAAGCGATAATGATGACATATATAGTCTGTTCAGCCTAACCTTGTGCATGACCTTGGAGGCAATCCGGCTGCCTCATCTCTACCGAAGTATCCTTCCGCGTTATTCGTCTTGTATCCGTGTTGACTTGGATATGTGAATGTCATAATACAATTTATAAGTACCAAAAGTGTAATCTGTAAAATATCACAAAAAACAAATTCAATCTGAAATATTGTACTGTACATTTGGCCAACACTTTCCAAAGTTAATGGCTCTGAAAACAGCCGTTTAATAAGACAGCTCAGATGATGATACGAATTTTTGTCTGTTTTGAGTAGGCAATGATGTCAATAAGCATGCCACGAAGATTCCCATTTGTCATTACTATCCGTTTCATCGTCCGAGCAATTTATTGAAAACATTACAGGTTCTATCACATTTTCTTCTATGAATCTGTCCTTTTCCCAGCTTATATTTCAGCCAATAACAAGTATTCCTAACCAACGATCATTATTTTTTGAAAATAAGACGAATAATTTGCTACTAAAAACCCTTAATATTTTGACTTATATTACTTTCATTAAAACAAATTATTAACATTTATTTTTTGAAAATAAGACGAATAATTTGCTACTAAAAACCCTTAATATTTTGACTTAGTTAATAATTTGTTTTAATGAAAGTAATATAACTGTATTTTCTTAGAAAACAGTAACCACTTCTGGAACTATTTTGCGCAGATTGCCTCCAAGGTCATGCACATGGTTTGGCTGAACAGACTATAGCATATCACCTTCTGATGAACAGTCTTATAGCAAGCATATACTGTATTAATAGGCTATTTTATTATAACAGAAAAATTCTATTGGAATACTAATCCTTAGAATTTTATGTAACAGAAAAATTCTAAGAAATACAGTAATTCTTCCATGAAATTAATCTTCTTGGTCACTTTAGCAGATTAAAATTTCTTAAAGTTATCTATGTGAGTGGTCAATATACACTTTAGACAGGTGGTCACTATACAGAACAAAAATAGCATTACATCCTATGGGAAGCAAACTAGCTTTTGAAATTTGGTTCCTTTTAGCCAGGTGGTCATTTTAACAGGTTTTACTGTATGAACAATGACACACCAAATAACTTTAAAAACATTTTATAAGATGGCATTTTAATATTAAAGAAGCATGTTAATGTTAAAGTTTTAAGACTTATTAAGGAATCATAAATAGAAGAGAACTTATAAATCAATAATTGTAACATAAACAAAATGTTAAATTTTGCAATAGTATGATTATATTGAAAATAAACTGTAGATTAAGAAAACAATGTTTGAACTATTAGTACTGGTTATTCTTGCATAATAAGTGAATTGATTTTGATCATTTTTAGCACACATGATGATCTAGCAAATCCCAATAATATATATGAATTTCATTTAAATTAGATATTTGCAAAATATATTTTGATAAATATTCTGCCTGATGATATCACTTATCAATCATTTTCAATATAATTGATTCCTTATGGCCGTATTCTCAATGACTAATTAATTCTCAGATCAAGATCATTCCTAATTTTTCGTATTTGTCACAACAAATTTCGTGAATTAATCTTCAACTACCAGGGTTATTTAACTCTCTTCTATCGGAGAGGGGTTAAATAACCTCTCGCAGATGGAGATTAATTCACGGAATTTGTTATTCAGAGTATGAAAAATAGGAGTGATCTTGATCTGAGAATTAATTTGTCATTGAGAATACGGCCGTTAGAGCAGTGTTTCCCAAACTGTGGGGCTAATGGGGCATGAATCTATTGCAAGGGGGTGCGTAAGAATTAACAAAAACATCATTTTTGAGACATACAAGCAAAAAATAAATTCAAATTGATATAGAAAAAAATGAATTAGCAAAAGGGTTATAAATACAGAACAAAAACATCATTTTTGAGACATACAAGCAAAAAATAAATTCAAATTGATATAGAAAAAAATGAATTAGCAAAACGGTTATAAATACAGTATATATATGTGTGTGTGTGTATATATATACACATGTATTCAGAAACTTTCTGTTGTAGCAATTTTAAAGACAAAATATCAATCTTGTTTAGTGATTGAAAAAGAATTGTGAGTAATTGATATCACCCGAATTGAAAGAATTTGTACTGAAAAACCAACCTACCTATCACATTAAATATTATATTGTATTAAACATGTATTCTATTTTTGCATTTTTTTTTTAAGATTTGTTTAATTGTATTAAAAATTATTACACCATAATAAATAAATATTTTTTTTTATGTATAAGAACTTTATTTATACAAAATATATATTGTTATGAAAATGAGGGGGCTACCAATTTTTTATGAAAAAAGGGAGTGCAGACATAAAAAGTTTGGAAACCACTGCCTTAGAGGATTCAAATGTTATGTATATATATTATTCAAATTGGATATTTATATTGCCCCCGAAGTAGCTCATTTTGAACAGAAACTATGGAATCATTATCAATCATTTTCAATAGGCTTGATCCTGTAGAGTATGCCATAATATCATATATGAATTTTTTTGATATCAGATAAATAAACATTCTTGACAATCTAAATTTATATACCTTTTATTTCATTTAGGAATGGAAAGAATAAAAAATGATTTATTTTTTGTATTAGTAAAATAAATGATTTTGAATTTTTGTCATAATGATCTTTTTCAAAATTAAAATTTATTATTAAAAGACAATTTTCTTTTGTTGCTATAATAATTTTGTTAGATGTGTAATCTTCTCTTTTGTTGTTTATCCCTTTCCATTTGTTAATGTTTCTTTAAAATACTATATAAAAAAATTTTTCTTTTCAATAGCAATTTCAAATTTTCCTTTATAATTAACTTCATTAATTTATATAATTTTTTATAGTATACAGAAGTCTCCTAGAGTATTAATAGCTTCAGCTGATGGATTTTTGTATATTTATAATTTTGATCCAGTTGAAGGAGGTGATTGTACATTGATTAAACAACATAGGTGAGTTTGCTAAAATATGGTAAAATCTGGAAATATTTTTAACTTTTAGAACATTTCTATTAGTCATAAATATTGTAATCAAACTTGATATATAAATATTAATAATTATATCATATTTTGCCAGTCATCAAGTGATACTGCCTTTAGAGCAATGGTCTCAAACTCGTGGTTGAGGACATCCGTTTTTTATGATTTGTTCTTTCATGTAGCATTTATTATAGCTGTAAGAGCATGTATAGAAGATATCTAGAAAAAAATTGCAATCATTTTTTGTGAAATATTTTAAAATTACTTAACTTGAATACTTTGTATTTATCTATTTTATTGTGATCTTCTCACCAGCTCCACTTAGTTTTGAAAATCAATTTCCATATATATATATATATATAGTCTCAATCTCCATATATATAATCTTAACTTACGATGGAGATTGATTTTCAAAACTTTTGAATCCCACTGTCATAAGTTGGAAATGATTGAAGTCAAAAATGCCCAAAATTTATGGATTTTTTTTGCAACTGAATTTTACTAAGTCATTATATATTACTTTAATAAACAAAGAAAAGAATAGAACACAAATAGTAAAACTTACAGGAATCAAACACAAAAAAAGACACTTTTCCAATATATAAGACTATTGGATTTGGGAATCGAACAAAGGTCAATTGTATTGACCAATAGCAGAATTTATCAATGATGGTACTATCACAAGTTGAGGAATATATTTATTTTCTCTAACTCAGTTATGTAATATATCAGCCCCATTTGAGAATTCAATATTTATGAATTTAACTATTCACAAGATAGCCATAAAATTTTAACATTTTTCCACTCCTTTTTTTAATAGAGATATGCCCTTTTTACGCTTCAAGAAAAATGAAATTTAATATTTAATATTCAGTATTTTGCTATAACTTTTTTCTTTTTAATTTTTCAGCAAAAAAAAATTGGATTTTGTTGTTCATATACTGTGTCCTGATATCATTTTTTTAATTTTAGATTAAGGACCAAAAGAAAGAAAGAAAGAAAAAATTACAATATTATTCCTAATTTGCATATGTAAATTTTATGCATTTTTCAAAATTATTTTTTTTTTCTGCATTGGACAAAGAAAATTTTTATTTATTTGAATTCTTGATCATATTCTGCACCTAATAATACCAAATACTTCATAATTCTAAAAAATTTTTCCAACTAACGAAGATTATTTATTTTGTAATTTGATACTGCTAAGCCTAAACTGATAGCACATGTAAACAAACCATCAAACCTTGATCAAACTCAGTCCTCTCATGTTTGAATTATGGTATTCTACTACACAAATAAATAAAATAATTATATATTAACTAATTTTCTTAAAATAATGTGCAAGAAATACTTTTTCTTTATCAGAAGTATTAGTATGTATAATAATGATGACTTTTATAAAAACTTAATTTTATAAATAAAATATTGCTGTAATTTGAATTCGTAGCAATCATAGTGCCATCTATACATTAGATTTAATATTATTTTTTAAAAAATTATTGCTATTTATAATTGTTTTATTCAATATTCACATCAGCACCTTTTAAAAATGGCAGATGGTGAATTATTTCTCTGTATTTAGTTGTTCTAAATCATAATATTTAATTATTTTTGGCAAAAATAATACTATATTAGTGTTTTCAAACAAAGGGGATGTGTTGTCATGGCTCTCCCCTTAGTCAACATAATATATATAGCCCATAGCCTAAGGTCAAGCAACTGACTTTGGATGGATGCTGTTTGACAATAATTATGCTGGTCTACTAGTTACTTGTTTCAACTAGGGATTACACAAGAATTACTTTTGTAGTTGACCTTGGATGGACGCTGTTTGACAGTAATTATTCACCCCTCGTCAACAAATCTTTTGTTTCGACTGCAGATAACACAAAAATTACTGTATTGTTTAAATTTTTGTGTTATATTCAAAATATAGATAACACAAAAATAATTGTATTGTTTAAATTTTTGGGTTATATTTACAACACAAAAATAATTGTATTGTTTAAATTTTTGGGTTATATTTAAAATTTACACCAAAAATAATTGTATTGTTTAAATTTTTGGGTTATATTTAAAATATAAACCCCTGGTGTACTAGTTACTTGTTTCAACTGCAGATAACATAAAAATTCTTTATATTATAAATTTTTGTGTGTTATATTTAAAATATAACTAATATAAACAATCAGCTGATTTCGAAATCTGTTGGATATTTCCCGCCATAATCTAGAACACACTTCCGCATTGATCATCGAGCGAGGCATTGGTTGCTTTGTTTCTCTGATAAATAGAAATTTATATATTTTTAAATAAAATTAATTTATTGGATTTTGTGTGTGGGGAAAACAGCAAAATCATATTATTTGGAAAGGAACAAACTTTCCCAAATTATAATTTATTGGATCAAGATATCTGTGAAAAAAAAAAGTAAAGGTAAACTAAGAAGGAAATATGGAACATGATAGATTTTATAAGTACTGTGTTATAAAATGCAGTTTTAATTAATCAAACTGCGATAAATATTTATAAAAATTCTTTTATTTCTGTTTAAAATTAAACAAATTACCAAATAAAAATATATTGTTTTGCATTTTCCGGGACACGTTTCTAATACACAATTTATATGCAGCGTAAAATTTTTATTGTAAATATGATGTATAATTTTATTTCTTATTGGTTTTTAGATTAGTTAAGCCGCCATATCGCAAGAGGGTTATTTTGTATTTGGTAACTGCCACTTATAGAGTTCATCACAGGCTGGCCAACACTCATGATGGGGTCAACCAGATGGTTGAAGGATGGGGTTCAACGGTCGAGGTCGGTCCCCCCTGAAAAACTAGAAGTGTGGGACCCGGATTTGAACCCGGATCTGAATCCGGATCCTTCAGTGTGGTAGGCCACAGCTTTACCACGCGGCTGTTGATTTTTAATATGCATATACTGTCTAAAAGATTACAATATCGTAATGAATGCGGAGTCAAGACACGGATCTGAACTTCGGACATCAAATTTCACTGACTACATTTTCGTTACTTCAGTTGCGGTGAAACGATTTATGACCGTTTTCATTTTGCTGTTCTATTCTTTATTGTCTGTTTAAATAATGCTTAAGTGGATACTCAAAATAAGAAAAATTTTCTTGGAGTTGCTAGCGGTTATATAAGCTTAATAAAAATCAATTTTAAAAATTACCTGAATTTTTTTTAACTTCCTTTACTAAACCTTGACAGGAAAATTATCTAATGGAAAACATTTCGCGGCTAATTATAGTTAGACTTATGCAGATAATTTATAAAATATGATGTTCTAACCGGAATGTGATAAAAGTTATGCCTGACATAATTTGTTTTTGTTTAATGCTGCAATAAGATGAGATAATTGACATAAGAATTTGATAATTGTATGCAAAATGAATACCATATTACAAAATTTCGATTTTTAATTTAACTTGATTCTAATTTTCATATCATATTATATCATAGGCAAGAATCTAATGTAGACCTATAATAAAAAATGAATCTGGGAAAGTCAAAAATCTACAATGAAAAATTTTAAGACGAAATTACTTGATTACTTCATTAAATAGAAATTGTTTTTGTTGTTATATCTGAGAAATTGCTCAGTATAAACATGAGATTTTTATATGTAAATGTGCTTTAATAAATCTGGCATTAATATTCGCCCATTTATATCTCGTTATTTCTATGCTAGTTTTAAATGAATTTAATTGTATTTTTCTCCTCAATTTGAATTATTTAAAATATGGGAAATGAAATATTAGTACATCAGTAAATACAATATTATAAATAATATCAATGATTCAAAATTCTGATGTGCAAGTTTCACCAAAAGTTAGCTGGCCAACAGTCACTCCTTTCAGCGTGGCTATTCTTTCATACTGATTATAAACAGTATATAAATGATATTTTTATATCATATGTACTTTTTATCCACTTTGCATTAAAAAACTTTTTCCCCTATCTGCTTTAACGTCACTTTCAAGATGGTGGATGACAACTAGGTACTGGAATGACACGTGTCTCCTGAAAACGTGGAGGTATGAATCCTGAGAATTGAATCCAAATCATCCAAGTTGGAAGCAACCTGTCTCTATTGCAGCCTATCCGACAGAGAAAGCCAAAAATATCAAAAATTAAACAACGATCACGGCTTTAATTAAAACATATGATCATGATTTTATTATTAATACAGATCAAACAGGCTGTGAAAACAGGATTAACATAAGGCATACATTATCTTTTAAGGGGGAGAAAAAAACTGAAATAGCGATCAGACAAATTAACAAACTCTCACACTTGTACAGTGCACAATATTCATTTACAGTTTCAGGAAAATTATTACCTGTTTTTATTTGTCTGCAGGAGCCTACTGGTTATTTTGGCCCACATGTAGTTCACACTGTGAAAAGCTTAACTGAACAATTTAAAAATGTATTCATAACTTGTACAAAATCTGGTAAACTTACTTCACAGATGTATACACAATATCTGGATAAAGTATTAAAACCTTATGTAAAAAATAATAAATTTCTATTAATTCTAGACAGCTGGTCAGGTCAAACAAACCCTGCACAGTATGATAACTTTTGCAATGAAAATGGTGAATCAACTTGTAGGCTTAAAGTAATTCCACCAAAATGTACATCCTCAGGCCAACCTTGTGATGATTACTTCTTTCGCCAAGTAAAGAATTTTATATCGTGTTTACAAAACTATCCTTATTTATTAGAAGTAAAAAGAGAAATAACATCAAGAGAAGATGCAATCAAAATCCATTTATCAATTGTCAGCACCAATTTATCATGATATGTTAAAATATGCTTTGGTATGCCACAAAATTAGTTGAAAAAAGAAATGTATTTTTAAACGTGAATCAGGTTTCATTTTCTGACATTATTAAAACTTCCAAATGTAATTGTGGGATGGCTGCATTTGTACAGTGTTCTTGGTAACAACATATTTTATGTTTTCGATGTTTTTATGATAAATATCATAATAATAATAGAAGTTTTTTTCATTGGATATACAATGTTAACAGTATAATATAATGCAATATTTTAAAATGTTTTAATAAATAAAATCAGTTGTGCCTTTATTTTATTATAATATCTATCAGAATTAATATCATCTTTGTATTTGCATAGTTGTCGATTTTTGAAATGAGTCTCGTCGTTCTTCATAGATCGATTAAAACATTTTGAAATAATTATCTGAAAATTGTTAAATAATTGAAAAATCTAAAATATAATGTAAACTTTAAAAAGTGCAAAAGTTTAGAGAGAAAAAAACATATAATGTAACTTTAAAAAGTGCAAAAGTTTAGAGAGGAAAAAAATTCAGAAACTACCGAGAATTGAACCTACACCCTCAGACAGTCGGAACCCCAACATAGCCACTATGCTACTACAACATATAGTCGAATGTTCGAGCATTCGCTATTTAAGTAAAACAAAAAATTTCTGAAATTTCAAAAGCGATTTTCTCAAACGCTAGAGTAGTGGCCCCAATATAGGGGTGATTCTTCATCTACTGTTTATGCTCTTTCAGATGACAAAATATTGGCAAAATCCCAGACACATCGGTTGCGATGTTCCCTTGTAAGGTGGAATCACAAGGGACCAGAAATTTTCCACCATAGACAGCTTATCCAGGTTTCACTTTGGCATTAAAAAAATAACAATCAATGCATTTACACTATATTATTATTGCAATAGTACATATTTTGATAATATATAAATAAAATACAGCACCAAATTACTGGATTAGCCTGTATATTCTACCAAAACCAAATTATTTAATATATAAACTTCCTGAAATGAAATCTACCACTGCTTTGATAGTCTAGCTCAGCGCTTCTCAAACTATGGGTTGCGATCCCAAATGGGGTTGCAAAAATTAAATGCAAACATTGGAATATATGTAATTTCACAAACGCCCAATATTTAACATATGACAACATATGAATTTCACAAATGCCCAATATTTAACGTATGACAACATATGAATTTTCGATTTCACAAATGCCCAATATTTAACGTATGACAACATATGTATTTTCAATGTAGTTGGCAAAAATTAAATTAAAATACTTGAATTTCAGTTTATATGTAATTTCACTAATTAAATTCAAATACTTGATTTTCAGTTTATATGTAATTTCACAAACTCCAATATTTAACGTATGACAACATATGAATTTTCGGTGTGGTTGGTTGGCAAACACTTGAATTTCAGTTTATATGTAATTTCACAAAACACCCAATATTAACTTGAATTTCAGTTTATTATGTAATTTCACAAATGCCAACATTTAACTTGACAACGTATGAATTTTCAGTGTAGTTGGTTGATTGTGTTCATCTTAGAAAATTAAATTCAAACACTTGAATTTCAGTTTTATGTAATTTCACAAATGCCCAATATTTAACGTATGACAACATATATGAATTTTCAGTGTAGTTGGTTGATTGTGTTCATCTTAATAAGTGCTGTAAATGATTTATGTACTTGTATGTTTTATTTCATATTTAATACTGGGGTTGCGAAATATCTCGTAATGAAAAATGGGGTCGTGAATGAAAAAAGTTTGAGAAACGTTCGTAATGAAAAATGGGGTCATGAATGAAAAAAGTTTGAGAAGCGCTGGTCTAGCTGGTTAAAGCATTGGAACAATAACCCAATATTCCTGTTTGATTCAAGGATAAGGCAAATTTTTATTTTGGGAAATTAGTCAAATATTAAAATTTGATTATTTAATAATAGATGGTGCTCCCTTAACTTTAATTTAAAAAATAATTATTAATCCAATACACCAAAACATAAAATTAATAAAATAATTATTAATTATTATTTAATTCCAAAATTAATGTAGTGTAGTGTGATTATATACATAGGGTATTTTTGAAAAGTAAATAAACTGGATATATAATGCTGTATTAGAAAAACATGCAACAAGGAGGACTGAACTACAAGTTTTATTTTAACATTTCACTTTAAAATACAGATGTTTATTTTGTATTTAAAGTACACAAAAAATTATAGAAGCTAATTTTGACTTCCACATTTCATCAAGAGTTTTTTGTTTTTCATGTTTACTTAAACATTCTTCTCTTTCCATCATTGTACATCTTTTTCTTTTCCATCAGTGTTAGTTTTTCTTGGCAATGCCATTGCCATTTAGTTTTAAGTTTTTTGTCCAGTTTCAAGATTTTTTTTTACATAAATAAAAATTTTTGATATGATTTCACTTATATTTTTAGATAAAAACCATTTTTCTGAGAGACATTCTAATGATATGTTAATATATCATTAAATTTGCTCTTTATTTTTAATTTATTTGAATCCAAAATTTTTAGAGAACATTAACATAAGAAACCTATATCAGATTTAGTCAAAATCAGTTGAATGATGTGATTTGTAGAAGCATTTTTGGAGATGAGAATTAACTTCTAAATTTCTTTCATTTTAGCCCAGGTGGCCCAAAAATTTTAGATTTTTTAAATGACCTAGGATACTTATAATCCAAATACAGTCAAATTGTTTTTGTGTGGGGATAGACCGCATAAAAGAAGTCGCATTAAAAAAAATATCCTGAAACTTCGTAAGCTGCTATAAAATATATCATTTTCAACACATTAAAAAAAATTTTTTTTATGTGGTAAATAGAAACCGCATAAAAAGGTCCCACATAGAAAATATGTAATTCAAAACCTCAAAAAC
>AYEL01051062.1:0-85890 GCA_000484575.1 Olivierus martensii | reverse complement strand
AATTAATTATAACTACAAATATTTAATTCTTTTCTGTCCTTGTTCAGTGATAGTCTTCTCCTGTTATATAGTGTCTTTAGGTCTTTAGTGAATACTTATCATATGCTGTTTTCCATATTTATGCTGCAAGTGCAATAATGATGTTACTGTGACTGTAAACTGTAATCCTTCTTTTTTAATAATATCATTCCAACATATAAATGAATGACACTTAAAAATAGCCTATAATATATTTCCTGTATTATCCTCTGCTACACCTGTTATTCTTTCAGTTAACCGAAAGAATAATGCCTGTAGTGTGAGTAATGCCTGGAAGTGGTGTATGAATAGTAAACAACTTTGTTTTTAGACATTCTTTCTGGCAAAATTACATCTATTGCATATTCTTTAATTTTTATTCTGTTTAATGGACATTTCAATATACATTAATTGTTAACTTTAATTGAGATTATGTGTACTTGTGTTATTTCTGAGTCCTATATTTTTTATTGTATGTTAAAACATTTAATTATTGTTACCATAGCAACCTGTTTTTTAAAATATCTTGTATTCAGTTTGTATTCGATAGAACATATTTGTTGGTGTTCCATTCTGTAAGTAGCTGAGGAGGATTTTCTATTAAAAATCAAAAGCGCTACTGCTATCTAAATACTGTGTGTTATGTTTATTTTCATCCCTGCCTGAGTGCTGATTTTTATGTTTTGTAATTTGTATAAGCAGTATATTAGTTTCCTTTTATTTGAATATCATTATAATGATAAATTATTGATTTTATTAGTCTTTAATTAAATTTTATTGTAATTGCTAAGAATGGAATCCCTGATTTTAACATTATAGCTATGAAAAATAAATTTCTGCTTTTCTCCAAGAATGAATTAATTCATAAAATCAAGAACTACTTGTATTGTACGTCTTAAAATTTTGGATTAATTTCCAAAACTATGATAATGCATTTTAACAAATTATTCTTACAAATTTGATGTAGATCTAATTTTTTCAATTATTATAATGAAAGATTTGATATCATGTTTCACTTAACAGCATATTTGAATATAGTAAATTATTATATTCTCAATTTCTTCATATTAAGAGATATATAATCCAAAAGAATAATAATAGTTGCATCAGTAAGAATTTATTTTTTTTTAAATTTTATCTGTCATTTTTGATATTTATATTTTATAATTTGATAATTAATCCTTAGCTGATTGTATGATAGATTAATATCAAGTCATGTGGTAAATACTAAATATCCTTACCTTTAATTATTTTTATTTCTGCCAAATAAACTACTTGATCAAGTTCTAGAAAAAAAATTGTAAAATATAAAATAATTATATATAAAAATTCCAAAAATCAGAATAAGAAATTACATAAGAAAATATAGTCAAATTTTCTCATAATTATTTCCATGAAAAGTAAAAATTATATCATTAAACCCAGGTAATTACTAAAACCAAGAAGTGTAAAACAGAATATTACTGTTATATTTTTCATATCTTATATGAACATTTTAACACTAAATCTAACATATATATAAGCAGTTCCTGAATTATATAAGTGAATCACTTCACAAAACCCTATGTAAATTGAATCATATGTATGCTGGCATATATTCTATACCAGGGGTTGGCAATGTGGCACCCATGGGCACTATGTTCGCCTACAGTGCATTTCAGATGTGCCCACACTAGAATGCATCTGAAATACATTCGCATTTCATATATTATTCATATATATGCATATGTGAAATTTATGCATATAACAATAATTACTTTAATTTTATTAAATTTGATTTTGTGTTATTTTATGTATGTACTTTTAATTTTGATTTTTTAGTTATTACATGCATGTATAATCTTTATTCTGTTTATTTATTACAACATTGTAATTGTAAAATTAGATTATTAATTTGATTTATTTTTCAAAAATATGTGCCCTCGATGGTTTTTAAAATTTTTATTGCACTCTTAGTAACAAAAAAGATTGCAAACTCTTGCTCTATACAATATTAATATGTGACAAAGACATAATAATAAAAATAATCATATTAAAAGAACAAGCACATAAGTCATATAGTACTGCAGTCCCTTACAATTACTGTTTCCAGGCAGGAATTCCTTCCTGTCTGTTCTCAGGATTTTTTTGTTTTCCCATTCCCGAACCTCAAGAAAAGTTGGTCGCGAAATCGGGAAAATCGGCTCCTAGAACCCAATAATATTCACATTACTCACAATGTATCTTTTAGACATTTTTTTTTTATATATTGCTATCTGAAGTTACATTGTGTTACAATATTACAAGCCAGCAGAATCAGATAACACATGAACAGCTACTTTTAGCTCTTGTAAATTGAGCACATTTGATCATAGAGAACAGAAAAAAGGTCATAGTTACACAGAAAAATATTTATTTTCACAACCCAGGATTTGACTATAAAGTCATTTTCAGGTGAACTAAGGAAATCCAAAGTAGTTTACCTTAATATGACATTGTAATCAAATTCTAGGTTGTGAAAATAAATATTTCTCTGTATGAACACAAACTGTTTCTGTTATCCATGATGAATCGTTTTCACAAAGTGAGACCAATACTACCAATCACATTAGATCAGTTTGTTTGCAGTTAATGATTATGATGTATGTGAGTATTCTTGGTTCTCTCAGCTGTGGCAGGTAAGTCAGTCTATTTAAAAACAACTTGCATTGCTAATATTTTATTCCAATATCACATCAGAAAATGAAAGAAATTTTTTCACATCAAATATATTTGTTACAAAGTGAAGATCACAATTGTCTAATCAGGCAATTAATGCTCTATGTTTCTTAAAGTTTAATTTTAAAAATGAATTAATTAAAAACTATTTAAAGTATTTTTTAATTTTCAAACAAATAATATTTGCATTTGTTTTTTACAAATGTTTAATTTAATAAATAAAATATTTAAGTGAGATTAGGAATGTTAATACATTGTGTGATATATGTAAAAACTCACTATACTATACTATAAGGTTTGGTTAAATAACGTTTGCATTAATTACATTGTTTATATTCTGAGAAAACCTGAAATATAACAGAAATCTAGCCAAAATAATACTATAGTGACCCCCTGTTTAGCACTCAGGGCAAGAGATGCACTAGTCATGATATTCTGGTCAATCTCTAGGAAATTTTACTTACTCATATTTTGCGTTAATCTTTTACATATAGGATGTCTCAAAACCTCTGAAATCTATTTGAGAATTTAACCAATTCTGCTAATTTCATATATTTCAAATAATGAAATAAATGAAAGATAAAAAATTATCTTATTCATAATCTATTTTGTATATAAATGAATGAAATATTTATAGTGAATTATTTTATGAAAAAAAAATAAATATAAATACTTATTTGATATCAGCTCAATACAAAATTATGCAGTGATTTTTTACTTAATGATGCAAAACGATTGATTACTTTGTCCAAATCGAGAGCTTTTGCAATTTTTCTCTCGATGATCATGATTGCTAAATTGCTTAACCAATCATCAAGTATTCTGTTATGTAAATACGATTTAATAAAGCACATACAGGAGAATGTTCTTTCACATCGGTGTGGCCCATCCTTGGCCCACCCAAAAAAAAAAGCTGGTTACGTTACTGCAAACATGTAATATCATTATGTGAGTTCATGATCATATTGACTTATCTTGATTAAAATAAATAAATGTGTTATTTGATTTAATTATTATTTGGATTTTTATTTTTTGTAAACGATTATTTTTTATAATCCACAAAGTTCTTTCTTTGATTATTGTTAATAAGGATTTAGATCTAGGAATTATTTTTTGGTTTTAATTTTTTGTACAGACTATTGGTAAATAAATAAACATAAGAGATAGATAAATTTCTCTGTCAATATCTTTTATATTATAATTTATAAAAATTGAATATTGAATTACATTTTTTCTTTACAAGCCAAAATATTTCTGAATGATAGCTAATTAAATTTTATTCAGTAAGTTTCATTTATCTATCTAAATTAAAAAAAAAATTATATCTTATCTAGTAAATTGGTATTAGCAATATTTTTAATTCTTTCTAAGGATCATTTTCAGTCTTACACAATATATATATATATATATAATGTTGACATAAGTTAAATTAAATACACATTCAACTTTATGTTATTGAACTGGCCTTCATTAAATACAGATACATATTAAAAGCTATAAATTATAAACAGAAATGAATTGTACAAAATTTATTGCAATAATAAAAAATATCTGCATAATCAAAGGAAATATATTACAGTATTGTAGTAATAATATTGCAGTTAAAAAAAAATTGCATAATATCCAGTAAAGCATGTTTTTTTATGCAGCAAAGGATAGTGAGGAGAAAGGAGTCATTCTGGATTATTCTTGTTAATTACCAAATCTGCTTAACTTGTTCCAACATTCTTTTTCTATAACTGTATAAAATAATTTTATGTAACATTTCTATACATTTATTTTCAATTGTATAAGATTGAGGATGACCCTTAGGAAGAGTTAAAAACTTTCCCACTAATAAACTGGTACTGCTATAGTGACTACTTAAAGATATAAATTTTATTCTATAATATTTCATTTATAAATCTTTTTAGAATTTAAAAAAATAAAATAATAGATTATTATTTTTCAAAAATGTAAAATTTTAATGTAGTAAACATTGTTAAAATATTAATAAGACTAATTAAATGAACCGACAAAACAAATAAATAAAATTTTAGTTGATGGGAAATTTGCATAGTCCTATTCATTGTGTGTCCACATCAAAAATTATTATTATTTATCAAAGGACTTTTGTAAATTAAATATATTAAGTGTACCCATTTTTAATAAGGAATCCATAGCATGCTCAACAGTAACCATTAATCGCAATCTTCCAATAGTAATTGGAGTGAAGGCAATAGTAAGAGGCATCACAGACTGGCTACTATTTATAGGCTGTAAAAAATAAAATAAGTGATAAAATCTTGCTGATGTTAATTAAATTTTTATAAATACATACCACTAGATCCTTTAATTTATAACTAAGTTTGCTGATATGAATAATTGGACAATATTGCCTATTTCCAGTGATTCTAAAAACAAACAACAACAGTGTTTTATTTTTTATTTTGTTATATTGATAAATGAAAATTTTATAAAATGCCTTACTTCAAATAATTAGCTATTTCTCCTGGAATTGAATGTATAAAGAGTGGTATTGGTTCTGACATCACATGAAGAGCCAAATACGATTTCCAATGTGAAACTGGCCTTATTCGAGATTTTTTTTTTCTTAGATTTTTTCTATTATTATAAAACATAAGTTAAAAAATTGTTATTATTAACAAAACTTAAAACTATACTAACCAACCTTTTCTTCTAATGGTTTCTTCAATAGGCTAAACACTTCAGCTTGTTGAATTTGAAATTCTGTCAAGGAGCCCACTCCATGAATAGTTTTAGCATGATTCATTACAGTATTCAGCTCTGTCAGTTTACGACTGGCTTGAAGGGGCGTTATATATACATGTAGGTATAGGCTGCCATTATTTAATGTGCTTGGTGGTAATGTGACATTTAATTCTCTAATAAAACAATTAGTTAGTTTCTTGTATATGAAATCTAAAATTAATTTAATATTTAGAAATACTTACATTTCTTTATCTTTTGAAATGTCAAAATAGCTATTAGACCAAATGGGTACCAAATCTGATGAAAGATACACCATAGATTGGGAAGCAGTACAAAGGAAAATCTAGAAAATATTTTTGTTTCAACAATATTCAAAATTTTCGAAATATGCTACTAATTATTATAGCATTTGAATCTGTCACTAATATTGTCTTTTCTAGCTACTATTGCAATAAAATTTAACATATTTAATCAAATGCTATAATAATTAGTAGCATATACATTAATAACATGAATAATCTTTCAAATTTAGGATATATTAAAGTTAAAATGAATCTGTTCTATTCATATATCACAACTAATATTTAAGCAAAAATATTTTGCATGTAATACAAAATATTTGCTATCTAATGCATTTATGTACTGCAATTTGAACTGAGATTTTTTTAAAATTTTTTTAATAAAAAAACATTATTAATGTAAAAAACAAATGTTAAAAATAATATTTTACAATTGTTGGTTGATCAAACTTACAATGTAAATGTCATATGTGCAGTCTTGAATGTATTAAAAAAATCATTTATCATGGATTAAATTAGGAAAAAGAAAAGATATTCATATTAATGCCAAGAAAAGTTTATAATAATGTCATTTTTTAAAAAATCAGTAGCATGTTGGATTATAATAGTCCAAACAAATATATTAATAATATACATGTAGTTCTCAACTTTATGAGTTAATTTGTTCCTGGAATGAGTAAAGTAAGAATTCATAAACCAAGAATCAACATCCTATAGACCTAACATTAAAAATAGAGTTTCATTCTCAATAATGAAATTAAATCATAACAGAATTAAATAATGATTAATAAAATCAATAGTTTATAATGAACAATAAAAGTCCAATATGATAAAGCGTAAGCAGTAAACTTTAAATAATTTATTATTTAAGAAACGTTTTCAATCCTAGAACGGATCTTCTTCAACTTATAACAAAATATCAAATAGAACTAATTTTAAATATAATTCAAATATATGTTCAAATAAATATAGTTAAGACTTGCTATGCACGATATTAAATTATAATAATATATAAAAATGATACAAAATTATTGTTAAAATTAATAATAGTGCATAGCAAGTTTTAGCTATTTATTTGAATATATATTTGCATTGTGTTTAAAATTTGTTTTATTTGATATTTTGTTATAAGCTGAAGAGGATCCGTTCTAGGATTGAAAACGTTTTTTAAATAATAAATTATTTAAAGTTTACTGCTTGTAGTGCTTTGTCTTATTGAACTTTTATAAGTAATTTTAGCAGAGTTTATTTTACTAGTTTATTGATGAAACAATAATTTATCTAGCTAAAGAAATGAAAATAAGGCCATTAAAATTAAGCAATTTACAATAATAATGAAATTATTTATGACATACAAATGTTAAAGAATTTTTATTCTTCAATGTTATTGACAGATAAGTAGATGAACTACTATCTTAAACACAATTGGAGAATGAAAGTTATTTACATAATGCAATGATAAAACTGTGATGGCCAGAGGGGAGTATTTTCTGCTTTTCATGCAGCCATTTTAATTTTTCTGATTTCGTAGCAGATAACAGAAACTGTTATCAATTACGATATGATTGAATTCGCAGCATTTGGTACTGTGTACGATTGGATTTGCAGCAGATAACAGAAACTGTGATCTGCTGCAAATCAAATTGTACTATATTGTATACCTACAGCAGTTGTTTAAAATATCTATTTATGAATGTTTATTGCAATTAATATTCATATTTTTGATTTTTTTTGCTCTTCATATTTAAAAAAACTTGCCAATCCAGGAACTTGTAAACTGAGAACTACATTAATAGGATGATTATAAAATTATAAAATATATTTTTTCAAGGATATTTAAGCTTACCTGAAATTTTGTTTTTGCAGTCCAAGATGGTTTCAAGCAATCTTCTTTTGGTGGACAAGGATTTACATGGTACATGTTGTAAATACTATAAATGGCATGAGCAATATAACTTGCAAATAAAATACATAAAACCGCAGTGAATGATGGTCGCATCTTAAAAAACTAAAAGAAAAAAAAGAGATCATTTTTTTCTTAACAAAACAGAAAAAATAATTAAGCTGATTTATATTTCAATTAGAATCTAGATAAAATGTTTTTATTTTACAGATATCTCTCCTATAACACAGTCTTGCTCTAGAATGATTAGAAAATTGCAGAAACCCTCATATAACATAGGTACTTCTACAACATGGTTTTTACTTAACACATTTAGAAAATTACAAATTTACTCTCCTACAATACAAAATATTTTCATTAATTTCTATAATTCTATACTAGGGACACACAATACACACATAAAATGCAATAATTGGTAAATATTTTGCTAAAATTAATCATAAATGCAATTTAGCTAGTTTGCCATGAGTGAGACAATATGCAGTCTATTTTTGATTTTGATTTCAGATTGAATTGTCGACCACTGAGTATTTTGTGTTCCAAACGTTCAGTTCTTGGGTAAAAAATTAGCTTTTATTCTTCAATAGAGGAATGTGAAATAGAAAAAAAACTTTTATTCATAAATTATTTTTGGGTATATCCTAAGGAATGATTGTTTTGCAGCAAGTTTTAACAGGTTAGATTACAGATTTTGTAAAGACAGCAGAAGATATACAAACTTTAAATGCAGAAAAAGAAATTGAAGTTGATATTGTTAAAATGAAAACATGTTCTTGTTTTAACTGAACAGTAATAAGGGACATATAATTATTAAATGAATGTTACTTAGGCTGTATACTTTTTCTTTCTTTATGATTCGTGTTATTAATATTTTTAATAAAAGCTAAGTTTCTTATGTGGAATTAAAGAAAGTTACTTGTTTTTAATTGGTTTTGGAATGTAACTCCCTTTTCTGTATTGGTTCCAGGTCTCATATAGCATAGTTTCAAACAACACGGGGTTTTTTAGGAACCTATCTACTGTGTTATACGAGGGATACCTATATTTCTATATAAAACATAATAAAAGGAATATAATGTAGATTTCTTTTCAGATAAAATTTGGCAAATTATTATTACCAAATAATTATTTTTGCTACCAATATGAATCAATCTGTTTAATTTATGAAGAGATCATAAAGCTTGTAACAAGAGTAATTTTATATTACTAAGCTATTTTAATATGTCAGCAACTATTAATACTTTTGAATATTTATTAAAAAATATATATATATAAACTGAGATAGAAAATAAATAAATTATTAATTAAATTAATCAATTAAAAATATTTTTCACAAACAACCAAATTAATCATGTTTCTTCTGCAAATAGACAAGACAGTCTACACCACTCCTCCTGCAATAAAAGATACAATGCCCAAATAAAACCACAAAACATCTCAGTCATTTCTTCTGTGAAATTATGAGATTGACAACACTACAACTTTTTGAAAAATCCAAAGACACTTAAACCTGACAGAAGAGCATATTGTTAAATATCATCATCAAGGCTAGTAAAGAGAACTGTCAATATATTTTGTTAATATCTACATTCATAAAGGTATTTATTCGATAATGATTGTCAGGTTTTGAATCTAAAATATTCTCTCTCTCCAATAAAGGAAGTTGTTTGTTACCAAATGTAGTCTCCATGTCATTCTTAGTCTCATTATCCATCTGGCTCATTCCACAGACTGCAGGTAGGCCATAAGCCTGTTTGAACTATCCTCAGATCTCACACAGAGGTGGAAGATAACAAAATAAAACTAAATAAGTAAAAAAATATAAAATTAATACAACAATATAATATAAACAAAATAAGGTGGACATGTATAAAACAGCAATCTTCTTTGTTATTAAATATTGAGTGTGAAAATTATATTTTATTAGGAACAGGAAATACATTCTTCTCAATATTACATATCCACACTGCAAATAATTGTTGAGTCAGTTTTTCATTTAAAATGCTTTCAGTTTTCTTCCTTATAGTGATTTCTAATGCCTCCAATGTCATGGCTTGGTTCTCTATGTTTAATGGGCTAATTATTTTAGCTTGATTCCAGTTTATTTGTAGGTTATTGGGGTATGCTTCTACTGATAGTTCTATTGTTAGTTTCCCATTATAGATCTCTCTTTTGTGCTCATCCAGCCTTTGTGCAAGAGTTCTTTTAGTTACCCAAATGTATGCAGACTTTTGTTGTGCTTGTGTTTTAGTGTTTTGTACACCCCATTTCTTTGGAGATTGTTTAAGGGGTCTCTTGTCATTTCTAATGATATTAAAGATGGCTTACCCTCTCTTAATGGTGTTCTCTTATTATGATTTTTGGTTAGTTTATTAACAAAATTAAATTTACTCAGATTATATGGTACAGGTACAAAACTATCCTTTTGGATTTGTGGATTATCTTGTTCTCATTGGTTTATCCTAGTATTGTTCAAATTCTTTTTAATTGAATTTAGAATGTCTTGTAGAAATTTTCCTTTATAACCATGCTGTATTCCTGTTCTAAAGATATATTCTATTTCATCATGGAGGTCTTGTGGTTTCATATAATATATTAGGGCTTTTCTAAAAAAGCATCTAAAAGCTTCCTTTTTGTACATGATTGGGTCATGTGACCAATTGGGAATCAAGACTGGTTAGTAGGAGGACTTCCAGTAAACTTTTGTGTTGAACCTACAATCACTGACTGAAATTGCAATGTCCAAAAAATGTATAGTACTTTGACTTTTCTGCTCTTGCCTCAATAATAGTCCACATGTTTCTACTGTAAAAACATTAGCAAAATCTTTCAATTTCTAATCATTTTCCCATATCATAAAAATATCATTGATAAATCTGATATATAAGTTTAGAGTGGGTTGGAAAGTAGATATAATAGATTGCTCTAAAGATCTTAATAATATTTCTGCAAGTGGGTATGCCATAGGGCTTCCTATTGTTTGCTGGTAAATTTTATTCTTAAAGATGTAGTAAAAGTTATAGTGTATTAAATGTGCTATGTCTCTTAATAATTCCATCTTATAGATCTTATATCTGTAATAAGATATAATACTAACAACATATGATTTCTGCATTTGGAGCTGGTAAATGGATATATAATATGTTACTTAAAAATATTTCATTTTATGTTATTGTGCAATAAGAAAGCAAGAATATCAGCATCTAAAATATAATTCTAAATCAAATATTTTGTAGATAGCATATGATCTTTTCTTGATATATTTATTGCTGCTATATTGCAATAGGAGGAGGAAATGATATAAAAATATTTCATTTTATGTTATTGTGCAATAAGAAAGCAAGAATATCAGCATCTAAAATTAATACTCTAAAATATAATTCTAAATCAAATATTTTGTAGATAGCATATGATAATCTTTTCTTGATATATTTATTGCTGCTATATTGCAATAAGAGGAGGCCAAATTTTGTTTATCTAACACAAGTCTTTCTTGGTGTTGGGATTTTTTTTTCCGTCAATATAAAATAATAATTGTTCTGTGAGTCAAAAATCTTTTCATTCTCTGAAATGATAAATTTTACCTGCATACTGAACTCATATTGTTTCATAATGTATGATACTGCAGAGTTCTACATTTTTGCTAAAATAAAGAATGTTAATTTTATTAGTAAAAGTAAGCAAATAAACTATTCTTACTGTAGTGGTTTAGATACAAAACTAAAAGAAATCAAAATTATAAATTATTTCTCTGAAAACTCATCACTGATGAACAATATGTTATTTATTGAATAAATAGTCTAACTTGAAAAATAATTTAATTTTGGTCAAATATATATTCTGATACTTATTACTATGATTGTAAATGTTAATAGATATTTTGGTTTAAGTTATTGCATCTGCTTTTTTTTACCATATATTTTAGTCAATTTCCCAAAGCCAATCAATTGCTATGTTGCTGTGTTTGCAAGTTTTTATCAACAAATCAATCATTTCATAAATAATGACTAGATGTATTATGAATGTTACCAATAGTAACATCATTAATAATAAAAATGTCAGATAATATTTTTAATTAAATAAATTAATATGAAATTTTTGGTATAAAAATTTAGCTATATTTTAAGTTTATATATCATATAGTAGTGCAAAAAGTTTGTACATTTGTAATTTTAAGAAAATTAAAGTTATTTAAGGAATTTTCATTTAAATTTTTCATAAAATCTTTTGCTAACATTTAATGACACACTACAATGCATATAATCTAGGGCAGGGGTGGCCAACAGGTCGATCGCAGGATGATTTGTAGTCGATCTTCGTAAGTTATCGGATGACTCTCTTACTGTATAGTGCCTTTTCTAGACAACTAAAGCCAAACTTTTGCTTTATTGCTGAGTATGGCCCAAAACAGAATAGCCGATAGCAGCAGAGTATTTAGACAAAATTCTAAATTTGCTGACGATGCCAACATGGCACCTATGACAGTTGTGAGAGATGAAGTGAAGTATTGTGTTTGAGATTTATAAGTAAAATAAAAGGAAAAACCATCACCACTGCTGGATATCTCGTTTTAGGGTAATATCGTTTTTGGGATATGTGGTTTTGGCTCCTATCTCTACTTCACCATCAAACGAAGAATTTCGAAGATAGATCGTTTTAGCTCCTATCTACTCTCATCATCAAACGAAGAATTTCGAAGGTAGATCGCAAACTCATTGTTAACATATAAAGTCAATCTTAATGACAAACAAGTTGGCCACTCCTGATCTAGGGGAATCAATGAACCGAAGTTAATCAAACAAGTCAAATGATCTCTAAAAGAATATTTTAGAGCCAAACCAGGGATCATTTGGCTTATTTGATTATGTTTAGTTTATTAATTTTTCAAGATTGTATTTACTGCAATGTGCCATTATTAAAAAAAGAAATGTTATGATTTAATTTTTAATGTTTTATGATTATCAGCAAAAATTATTAACTATTAAAAAAAACTTATGATACAAATTTTTGCAATACAAAAATTTATAAACATTAGCAGAACAAAGCCAAACTAAAATCTACTAATATAAGCAGATATTTAGCATGAGATCATCTGCTTTTACATGATTTGAACTTATATGCTAATCAATTATTATTAGTTAATATAGTTCTGGAATTAGACAATTTAATCAAAATTATGTAAAGAAATTTCTAAGTACAGAGATTCATTTTAATATTCAACTACCCTCTTATGTTGATGGTTTTATTTTTTCCATTAGATTATGGTAAAAAATAAAACATTTCTGTTATTTAAACTTATTTATTTTCAGTTACTATTTTTTTGGAAATATACATTTTAAAATAAATAAACATAACAAAAACTTTAATTTGTCTTTTCTTAAATATAAATCACAGTCACTTTAAATAGTCAGTCATCAGATTTGAAAATGTTAAATTTGTTTTCATCTGTAAAGATAACATCTGTCCACCATTCTGCTTCCTTGTTTGCTTGACTTTTTGTAAAGTCCAACCTTTTTTTATGTTTACTTTGCTGACATAAGATTTTTTCTAGCTATTTTTCCACTGTAATGTTTTTATCTCAACATTCTCTGAACTTTCTTAAGATGAACATCCTTTCCACACTCTTGTCTCAATTTTGCTGCAAGTTTAGATGTTCTTAATTGTGCATCATCTGGTCATATGGAAAGTTTCTCTTAACCTTCCTTATGACCAATGTCTTTTGTGTTCATTCAGTTTTCTTAGCTGACCTTTCTGTCACATAGATTCTATCCTTTCTTCTTTCGCATATTGCCATATAGGGCTACCGAGAGAAATTTTCAGGCCCATGACAAGTCTGTGGTCTGGGCCCCACTTAAAAAAGTGCATCACTTTGGTATAATAAAAAAAACCATATAAAATGTTAATATTAAATACCATTGTTTTTATTTTCTTGTCCACAGTTTTATTCTGAAGGGCCTCAGGGCCTCGTATTTTCTCTGAAAGTCACTGTATATCATATTCTTACATTGATAATGGTATATGGTTCTTATAAACTACTGCTTGTAAGAAGTGTGTTATAGTTGTTACACTTACAAGACTGATAAAGAAAAGCTACAGAATTATTACTTGCTATAGAATATGAAGTATTAATAATACAAATATAATAATTCATAGATTTTTGAGATTATTATTTGACAGTATTTTAGAAAGTTATACAGCGTGAAGAAAACCTTCGTCGTAATATTTTGTGTATTGATAGGGGAGCTCGAAACAAGTCGAAAATGTTTAATGAACATATGTTCTAAATGGCACCGTTTTAGAGTTAAAACCCTTTAAATTTAGCCAATCACCATCGAGTACACAAAGCATCACGACGCGTCGCGTCGCTCGCTTTTTTACTATCCAGTAGTAAGTAGGAGAACGAATGCAACGCCTCTTGGCAACGCGATGACAGCCTGCAAACTCTTGGACATGTTATGTGACACTTCAGGCCTGATGGTCGGGGCCCTCTTTGATGCCAGATCCGTGATTTTTGTTGTGGATGTCACCCCCTCTTGGCAGCCTTGCCATATGATATCACCAACTGTACTGCATGGCTCAGTCATTACATGAGCAATATCTTTGTTTCAGAATATCCCTTTTCATGATGAAAGATGACTAGCTGATGCTGCTCAAGTATTGTATTGCAACTTTTTCTCCCTTTTATTTTAATAATAAAAATTTAAAATTATTTCAATTCATATTAATTATAGACTGATACTCAGGCTCTTTTGCATTAAATTATATGTAATATTTATTTTAAAAAATGTTTTCAGCTTTCTGAAATATAGCCATTATTAGTTTGTATTAATAGAATCAATTTCATGTAAATTATTTTATATAAAATATATATATAAGCTTTTTAGATAAATATTTCTATTTTAGGTTAAAATTTTTTTTTATTTTCATATTCTCCTTGCTATATGAAGTATGTATCAAGTTTTAATATTTTAAAATTAAGATTTTAAATATTAAAACTTGATATTTTAATACAGGCATACCTTACTTTATGGTGCTTTGCTTTTTGGCATTTCACTAATATGGCACTTCTCAATTATATTTCATACTTTTATTTTATTTATCAAAATGAAAATTATCTGAAAATTAATACTTAGAATAAGTATATAAAATATACTTTAACACAGAGATGGGCCAGGCCTAGAGCCATTCTGAAATATTGAAGGTGTGAGATGTGGAATCAAATCGGGATCCTTCAAGATGATATGTGAATGCTTTTAAAACACTGCTATCTAGCTAAATTTTTTAGGCCTAGCACTTTTGTGCAATTAATGAATAATAGTGTAAACATATTAATAAGCTTTTATATGTATTAGCAAGTAAAAAAGTTTGTGATTCAGTTTACAATTATGATTTAGAATATAATTGCCTCAATAATGAGGTATGCTTATATATGCATTTAAATTTAATATTTTAATATTTCTTTTATAGGATGAAATTAATATTCTTCCATTAGAACCATTATCTTACAGTGATACTAGATATTATAGAAAGAATTCTTTCTATATGCATTATCCTAAGTAATAGCATTTCAAAATGTTTTTTGTTTATTTTTATATAAATTATCATTTTGTAAATTATATTTTAAATATTTTAGAGAAATTTTTGAAATAGAAATGACAATTTCATCTGATGCTTTTATGAATGAAAATTCTGTTGTGAGTATAAATGAAATTTATAAGATGATTGAATTATTATAAAAATAATTTCTTTTAAAATAAAAATTGATTATAGTAACTTTTTTCAGATCTTTGAATGTTATCCAGGCTTTGATAAAAATGGAAACTATTTATTTAATATTCCAGTAAGTAATGTTAACAAAAAAAAAATAATTTTAACTAATTAAGAAATGCAATAAACAATGATACAAAAAACAAATTTTCAATAGTGTAAAATAAAATAAAGTTACACAAAACAAGCATTTTCAATCTCAAATCATATGATCAGGCGCTTAAATTTTTTTTAACTGAATAATTATACATTCGATTTGAATTTTGAAAATTTGTTAAGGTTTTTATGATGTTATCATCATAAAAACCTTAACAAATGCTATAGCCATTTTTTTTTTACGAATATCTTTCAAAATTGATAGTCATTGTATATTTGAGACAATCAGTGACGTATCCAGAGGGGGGCGAGGGGGCGATCCCGCGCTTAAATTTTTTTTAACTGAATAATTATACATTCGATTTGAATTTTGAAAATTTGTTAAAGTTTTTATGATGATAATCATGCTATAACCATTTTTTTTTTTACGAACATCTTTCAAAATTGATAGTCATTGTATATTTGAGACAATCAGTGACGTATCCAGAGGGGGCGAGGGTGCGATCCTCCCCGGACACCAAGCTGAATGGGGGACCAACAGCATGGAATATCATTGTTATTCACCAGATATTTATATTCCTAAAAATTAAAGAAATTAATTGGGTTGAAAGTTAAAACAGATGTGTTTTTTGGAGAGGAAAGGGGGCCAAAAACAATACCTCCCCGGTTACCAAAGATTCTGGAGACAATAAAAATGGTTCCGGAACCATTATTTGAGATATTTAGAAAACTACGCACATATCTGCAATATTTGGTTTTATCTTGATGAAAGACAGAGAGCACATATAAGCAATTTTTTCTAAATAAGTTAGTTAAGATGGACGAATCGATGATGCGATACTTTACGTTATTCTCCTTTATAACTTTATGAAAATTCAAAATTTGGTTCATTATTAATAACCACAATAATGAGCTTCGATCGTAGCATATTCGATTCACTAGTAGATTCCAATAACATTATACGAATTTCATTTAAATCGGATAATACAATATTTACACGAGATAATGTTTTGACAGAGAGCTACCGATCCAGTATCGATCATTCTCAATAGACTTCGTTCTATAGAGGCCTAGAGGGTCCCAATATATGTTAATTTCATTCAAATCAGATAATATTTACGCGAAATATTCTCTCAAATATATGAATATCTTTCACTCTTATTACGCCAGTAATATTTATCACGTATCTATCAATTTTAATACATCTACTTTCTAGTAGGTCCAAGTGATTTCTGCGAATTTTTTGTTCAATCAATTATCATGTTAATCAGAGCTTTAGCGCTCCGAGCGAAAATTTTGTTGCGCCCCCTCAGTTATGCAAAATATATAAATTCCTAAATACAGTCTGTTCACCACTTAAATTAAATGTAAAAAATAATTGTATTTTACTACAATACCCCTCAGTTATGCAAAATATATAAATTCCTAAATACAGTCTGTTCACCACTTAAATTATATGTAAAAAATAATTGTATTTTACTACAATAATAATAATAATAAAATGTTTCAGCGCCCTTTGGCTCTCCTTAAATTTTGGCACCCTGAGCGGCGCTCCACTCGATAGTATGTTGAACCGGTCCTGATGTTAACGAATAGAAGAGGACAAACCTAATTTATTCCATTTTGTAATGGAAAAAGACAAAAAAACATTCTATTTCTTTGCATCCTTCATTTTTTTAAGCATAAAGTATAATTTACGTGTAAAAAACTATTAAAACTGTTTTAAAATCATATTAAACACTAGTTTCTGTATAATAATACTAACTAAATTTGATTTGGATTGGATGGTAATGGCAACAACAGTTGTAATTTTGCCGCTCGCCTGACTGTGTAGTAGGTTGTTTGATTTCATTGGCTTCGATTTGTACCGCGATTTTCCTCCGTCGTTAAATTATCTTCTTTTTAATGTCCTGATAAAGTACAGAAAGTGTTTTTAAGTGAAAAACAAGCTCGTAATTTGAATTTCAGTAGCTGGTACTCGCGTTTACGATATAAAATCGAATTAAAATCAGGAGCCTCGTCACTTCCTGCTAGTATTAGTTGTCGTTCTGTTAATGATATTAGATTTAAAACAGAGTTTGCACTTCTAATTCGTTAATTCACAGACAGATGCTTTTTCTTTAGTATTAAAATTATAAAAATGCATTCATTCTTCTGATAAAAATTTCTTGAAAATCTGTAAATGTAGTGTGTTACGATTCCTGCATCATTGATGAAGATCTAAAAAAAATCTTTCTTATATAAAAAATTTTATACGAATCGGATAACAAAAGGAAAAGATCTATTAGTAAAATACATAATCTATTTTTTTTTATAAAGCAAACCAAACTGTTACAAAGTATATAATGTGAGATCATTCGCGATTTTCTATTAAAAAGAATTTTGTTCTCCGGTTTACATTAAAGGTTTTTTAACAATTCTTCCGATCAACTCGCCAGAGAAAGTTTTCATCGATTCGAATTTACATATATAAAAGTCAATAATGATCCTCCTACTTTATGGAAAATGGACTATCCATCTTTTCTGTTCTATTCAAACGTTGTAAATATAATCTGAAACAATTTGGACGTCTTACGAGTTGTCCAAATACTCTCAGATTCTATTTATGAATCTAAGATAGTTGAAATAAGTTAAAAATAATTTTTTACAGAAATTTTTAAAATATTTAAAAAGTTACGAAGAATAATTTTTGTAATAAAGATTAGTTTAGCCATTCATCTTATTGATTCAATAAAATATAGAATGCTGATAGTATTCCATATTATTTTATTCCTCTTTCTCAATAGTTCGTGTAAACTGACTGGTAGTTCTCAGCTACTTGATTATCAGCCTCAAATCTATTCTATATGGACTTAACGAGAAAACTTTTAAGTGAAATGTTTTCCTTATTTGTATTGTATTGTATTGTAGGAAAGGGAACACAGCCCTAGCACACGACCACCACTGGTCTATTGTGCATCCTCAATAGGATCATCCCATAAGAAGTCCTGTCTTAATCACGAAAGACAATATCTTCTTCAATGGGACTGTAAAATGATCTTTTGATGCAGGAAAATACCGCCCAAGAGCACTGAAAGGGCCACACATTCACAGAAAATGCATAGAGGAGTTTCATCTCCTTTTTGACATACTACAATTGGGACTATCACCAACCCCAATTAAGTGAAGATGTCTTCTAAGATGAATGCCCTGTAAGCAGCACTGTAATAACCTAACTTCATTTTTATGCAATGCAAGCAACTCTTTAGTTCTCTGTAAAGAAGGACCTAAAATAAGATTCCATTTTAGTTCTTTGCTAGTTTTATTTATTTTATTTTTGAAACAATCGCAAAATTTTCGTTTCGCAACCAAATATAGTACTGTATTCCAATCTTTAATATAAATTTATAATTCTAAGCAATTGAAAAATATTTAAAATTCATTTTTTAATCCATCCAAATTCCTCTTATGTTCTGTTTTATCAGATTGAAAATCTAAATTATTCCCTTCGACTGATGAATAGAAATGCAAATAACTTTTCCATTTTTAGAATAAAACATTTTTGTGTTTCCCCAATATTTAATTTTTAGTAACAGTTAATTCTTCCTCATCTTCATTTTTATTATTATTATTTATCATCATGATAACTACTGTTAATAGATAGTGCAGAGCTTAGAATTTAAACTACAGCTTTCTATAATACTCAAAACTATAATAAAAGTTGCTTATTTGACAGTTCTAAATTAGCAATAATCTTCGATTTGTCTCCACATGAAAATCTATATTTTGCTCTTCACTTCTTCCGTTTCAAATAACGTTTCGGTTATAAAAGTAAGGCCGTGTAAACGACGCGATGCGATACTACGAGCGACAGAAAACTAACATAACCTCAACGCGTCCCACGTGTATATCGTAGCGCCGCGCAGCATCGCCTCGTGTAGCTGAAACACAAACTAGTTTGTTTTCTGAAGCGACAGAGGCAAATTATCATAGCTACCGAGTTCGATTCAGTGGTTCTAATAAGCGAAATTTATAAAAAAAAAATCTGCATTATGGAAAATGAGAAATAAAAATTATCGTAATCAGCATTTAGTAGATAAATAGTGCGACGATATTATATTATAGACGCTATAGAAGCTCTTCTCATGGGACAGATTGTCGCTCATAGCGTAGCATCGCATCGTATAGCGTCGCGTCGCTTGTACATGCGACACTGCCTAAAGTTAATTTACAAATTCGGCAAAGAACCGTTTTGAGAATTTTTCACAAACGGTGTAACATATCGTGACAAACTGAGGTTGAAGTGACGCACAAGTAGCGTCATCACAACCGATAAAGCGATGAATACAGAAATTCTGTATTAAAAAGTGGACCATTGATATGACTAAACTACGGATTAAGAATTCGGCAGATATCGATATTATTGTATAATAAAAATAAGCAAAATTTTATCCGATTCATTCTCGATTTATTTTTTTATATATAATAACATCTGTTTTTGTTTATTATTAAAGGACAATAATTTATAAATCGATTGATGCATTTATTAAGATGGTAATTAATTATCAATTACGTCATTAGATGTCGTATATACTACTTGTTAATCAAACGGAAAGATGCTTTCTACCGCGTAAATATAGTTTATAGTTTAAGAGTTTATGATCCGAAACTGTCCAATAGTTTTGGTGTATTAAGCAGATAAAGTACATATTGAGATCCTTTTTTCTTTTCGTAATACTCTTATTAAAAATAATTTTCATATCCTCTCAAGTGGATAATGTCAGAGATCTAATTTTAATTGTTTTTATAGGATTACTTATTACCTTTATGTAACAGGAATATCGAGTTTTCTCTGCAAAAAAATATTTGATTTGTCCATTATATACTACGTATATAATTGCTTAAATAATGCATAACATAAATAAAAATGATCCTATCGAGGATATATTTCTTTGTTAGAAATTTTATCCTATTAAGAACTAATTTGTGCGATGTCTACAAAAAATCTCGATGAATGTTTGATAAAAGTTTAGCTTTTTCTAAAGTCAGAAAAGCCTTTTTTTATATAATTTCGTAAAACTAGTTTATGAATCTGTGAAGTCGGAAGAGGAGGAGTGATGCTGATATTATTCATTACATAAATCGTGCATCACTCAGTTCAAAATGTATTTAATGAAAAAAATTATGTGTAGTCTCGTTAGGAAAAATATGTTTGGCCAGTTCCTTCGATAATAAAAGTTTATTAATCGAAAATTTGTCAATAAACTGCTCTCTTCTTTACAAACGATCGTAATATATTGTGGCAAATTGAGGTTGAAGTGACGCGAAAGTAGCGTCATCACAACCAATAAAGAGATAATACAGAAGTTCTGAATTAAAAAATGGCAGACATCGAGATTACTGATTGAAGTAATTCTCTTATTTATATTAATTCTATATTTACTGGAAATTTTTAAAATCTGTTTGCTCCTTCCAAGTTCAGTTATTCATCAGTGAGAAATCTGACAAACTTAAATTAATAGCAAAAAAAATTTCAATGCATAAGGCTACAATTTTTATTATTATTTTTATACATCTATTATGTTTATTTATATAAATATTTTTGGATAAATTTAATGTGAAGAAAAACTGACTGGTGCGGATATGACATCTGAGCGAATAAGTTCAACGTCATACGATTAAGTAACGAATACAGTTCCGATTCACTGTGTGCATCGTTAACCATCCGCAGTAAAAGTTCTTTAACTTTACAGCATTCCAAAGTAATTAATAAATTCTTTCTTATAAATTAAAATAAAATAAAAAGAATCCGTTTTTTTTTTTAATCTCCGTCTTTATTTGCTTTCTTTTTTCTTTAATTCTCCGCAAGCGAATGAGTTTCTCGGATTCCTTTATTTTCTCATATCTTCCTCCGAACGTCCTATTAATTTCTTCTCTCTCGGAATTTATTTTATGTGCAGAAAAATATAGAAGACCGACATTTTTAATTAAAATAATCTACTGTATTTTTATCGGTAGTACATTTTAGAAAAGAGGGAAAAAAATCAGTAAAAATAAAAGGAATAATTAAAAATGTCTGTAGAGTGGATAACGCGCGTCATTTAATCTACATGTGTTATCTGGAAAGAAAAACCACTTCATTTATTTAATCCAATTGTCTAATCAGATAAATTAAGTTGACTGTATTAATAATCTGACAGTGTATATGATGTAAAGCACTAGTTTGCTTTCATATACAACGCGAAGGATACGTTCCGCGTTATAGGAAATTGCGTTAAGGCCGGTTCACACTAAAGCGAGTGCGCGAGAGATGCGCATTTAAACGCGAAGATTACCAAGTCAATGATAGTCACTTCGTCAGCGCGCGTCAATATTCGCGCGCTAACGCACGCGTCTTACTCGCTGAGTGAACCAATAGAAATAGGGGTTACTTCCGCCTCAATTTTAGTCTTGTAGTTTGAATTATTTTGATGCATAGCAACCACGATGCATAGTTTCCATGTAACAGATCATCATATTTATAAGGAGATAGAACTCTAGACTTATTACATATTTCTCTGCGAAATAAATCAAATGTGTGATTAATTAGGCATAGCATAACAATTGCAGCTTCAAAATAATCACATTTTTTGGCTATTGATAAATGTTTAGATGATGTAATATTAATATATTTTTCGTGAATCATCGTCAAGCTTCCTTAATTAAACACTTAGCTGATTTAAAATTAATAATAATCACACAGATTTACAAAAAACTTTACCCACACACAACTTGTCAAAATCAATCGTTGGTCAAAATGAAGACGTATACACTGCAGTAAAATAAGTCGACAGCTGTCAATGGTTAATAAGTGCATATGTATAGTCGTCCATGATTAGCTTCCTCAAAATACGCACCGCCGATATGTGAATAATACGAACGCGATTACTCACGCATGTATGCGCATTTCGCGGGGCATCGTAGACGCGCGCACTCGCTGTAGTGTGAATCGGCCTTTAGGTACAATTATCGCCTTATCGAAGCACGGCGAAAGTGGTACACATCGAAAGGGGAGCCGAAACACACAAAAAATCCCTAGTGAACCAAGGATCAATGATCAAACGTTTACGCGATATAGACTCGCAAAGTTCCGTTTGTTGCAAATGGCGCATGCGGTTTGACGTTGTTCCTGGCCTCGTAGTGGTCTGCGACGCGACGCGACCCGTTACCGTGATGCACTACCTATGCCGACTAGATGCCTCTGTATCTCGTAAACGTTTGACCTTTGACTCCTGGTTCATTAGGGATTTTCTGCGTGTTTCGGTCCCCCTTTCGATCTGTACCACTTTCGCCGTGCTTTGGTAAGGCGACAATTGTACCGGCCTTTATATATGCATTATCAGACGATTTTATGCAAATTTACACTTGTCTCTGAGTTTTAGCACTGATCGCATATTGATAATGAGATTGTAGATTAGTTTCGAATATAATTTTATTGTGTGCAGAGTGTTAATTAATTTGTTTTAAAGAAAGATTTTTATTTTAAAAAAGGTTTTATTTTTACCTTTATTTAAGGTAAAAACAAAATAGAATACAGGTAATTAAATTAAAAAATATATATTATATATAAGTAGACTTCCTTATAACACGGATTCCGAAAATACGGATTCGTATAACCGGCAAAAAAGTTGTTAACGTTGTCATGGAAACGAAATAAACATAATTTGGTTTATTTCAATCAACGGATAAGTAACATTAAAAAAATTTATGCTACGCGTTATAGGTACAATTGTCGTCTTACCGAAGCACGCGAAAGTGGTACACATCGAAAGAGAGGCCGAAACATGCAAAAAATCCCTAATGGACTAAGGGTCAAAGGTCAAACGTTTACGAGATACAGAGGCATGTAGGCGGCATAGGTAGTGGTGCACGGGAACGGGACGCGTTGCGTCGCAGATCGCAGCGAGGCCAGACACAACGCCAAACCACTTGCGCCATTTGCAATAAACGGAACTTTCGCGGGTCTATATATCGTAAACGTTTGATCTTTGACCTTCGTTCACTAGGGATTTTTTGCGTTTTTTAGCCCCTCTTTTGATGTGTACCACTTTCGCCGTGCTTCGGTAAGGCGATAATTGTACCGCGTTATATGGGATTGTTTATAGCATTGTATGAGTACTAATCGCAATTTTTTCGTCGCGTTATAGGAGAGTGCGTTATACGGGAGTTAACTGCAATATTAATGAAAATTTTTTTGATTATACGATTCTCATTCTAACAATTAGAAGAATCGAATTTGTTTAGCGAGTTATATACGAAAGAGTGAAATAGTAGCAATTGCTCGAGGCCCAAAGGTAACGCTTCTTATTTTTAATTAAGTTTAGTATTTTAATATCAATAGAAACCTAAAATTTGAAAGTAATTGAAACCTACGTTATTTTTCTTTCTACGAACTCGCGACTATTATTAACTATTTTCCATCAGCTATACGTGACGGCTATTATACCGTCGGTCACGATCAACTGGCTGCTGCTAAAGTTTTTATTTATCTTCTTCTCTTCCAGCAACAGGCTCTTAACGTCGAGCCTGTTGCTGGAAAATCTGTAAAATATTACCCTTATATAAAATTCTGTGGTGTCTGTTGTTTAACTGCATTGAGATAAAAGGTCTGCACTTAATCATCGAGAGATATATTTGAACTAAGTAAAATAGTTAATTCTTCTAAATTAATATCAGGTTAAATAATTTAGGTTTTTTAATATAAAATGTTAAATGGAATCGATTCTTTGTCACTTAAGAAACGATGATAAGTCTATAATTTTAAAAGATACAATTGCATACATTATAAAACCAGCAAAAATGGTGCCGGGGAGGTCGATACATACAAAATATCCCTAGTGAACTAGAGGTCAAAGATCAAAAGTTAATAAGATATAGAGGATAAAATTTTCACTGGCGTCACTGCCGCGCGCAAAAAGTTCGTTGTTGGCAAACTGTGCACGCGGTTTGACGCTGTGCTCGCCTCGCTGCGATGCGCGGCGCGAAGCGTCCCGTTCCCGTGCTTCGCTACCTATGGCGCCTAGACGCCTGTATCTATCTCGTTAATCTTTGACCTTTGAACCCTAGTTCACTAGGGATATTTTGCGTGTCTCGATCCTCTCTATGGATCGGTACCATTTTTTCCGGATGCAGTTGTACCTTTTTAAATGTATTTGTAATGTTTGCCAACAGAATCTCCGTCATGCATGTCTATCGGTACGAAATAACTTTAATTCCAGTTTGATGGATTTCATAATAAATTTTTATTTTGTCACACTATTTACTAGATTCGACTTTTTTTTTTTTTTTTTTTCTTATTCTTTTTATTTTGTCACACTACTAGATTCGTTTTTTTTTTTTTTACTTTTCTTATTCGATAAACTACGTATTGAAAATTATCAAGCCGTTCACTCTTAAAAAATTCTGGAAAATAAAATAAAAACTTCGAATCAAAAGTCGTTTTTGTAAAAATTCCAACTGTTACGAGGATAAAATGTCTTGGCGGATCATAGTTTCATCATCGGTGATGCTGACGATCTCAGTTTCCAATGAATGAGCGTGCATACTACAAATTGTTGCAGACAATCAATCCCCTGTTTATGTGGCACAGTATCTTATTATTGCTGTAATCAATACAGGGAACGAGATACGGTGGGACTAATTCTTCATAAATACCTCAAAAGTATCGTTAACGTTATACATGTATTTCATAATTTGTTAAATACTTTGTACAATTTTAAATTGTTTTCAAAAACTTTTTACGACTTTTTTGTGAAGTATTTTTCTTTAAGATCATAACCTCATTTTATACTTGAATAAACTGATATATAGTTATAAAATTTTCATCTTTTTTTTCAATTAATACAGTATGAAGCAACGAAGCTTTCCTAACTTCAAAATTCCTTTCAGCAGTTTATATTCATGCAATTTATCAGCAAACAAGTATATATATTCTTCCTGTCCATACAATTATATACCATCAAATAATTTTGTTAGATTTTGACGATCAATCCTTTTTTATTAAAAAAAAAATAACATAGTTGCTTTCTATTCTTTCCTAGTATTGAATAACTGTTGCATAAACACGAATATAAACTCGAAAATTAACTCAAAAGTTACTTTAGATGATACGTATTAATAGGAACATAACCGATTTTCAATAATTCTTAAACTCGGAGAAACTTCAATAGATAAATTAATTTATTCCGAATAAAAGGCTATTTAAATATTTCCTTTAATTCCTATGTTATATTTGTAATGAAATGCTAAAATTATTAGATTAATATTTAATTTACCATTTATCTATAATGACAACTTATACAATTTTACTAATTAATAGTAGAAAGTACGTTATTAATATGGTAATTTATAGTTATGCCCATAATGAAATCATAACGTTATTCAAGTCGTATAAATTAGTAATTTCGGATTTTATTACTGACCAGAGAAATGCCTAATGTTACTAAATATTTAATCATAGTTTTCCTATAATATATTTAACAAACATTAAAACTTGTTTGGTTGTAGGAAAAAAATGGAAGTTGAAACCAAAATATTTTTCAATTTAGTAAATAAAAAAATATTTTATTTCATGCCGAAACATGCATCAACAAGCTGAAACATGTTTCAACATGTAAAATGATGTTATATAACTTCGATGTTTGAAAAAAAAAAAGTTTTTTTGGCATGAAACATTTTTTTTAAAGTTCAATAGTTCATACTCTAGTCTTCCAGAAGGGATTCTATCAATAAATGCCTTGTCAAATTAAATTATAATATTTTTAGTGATTCTCTAGATTTATTTTCTATTTTTAGGTACAGACACGAAGAATGAAAAGTGCATTGCGAAAATTAAATTTTATAACTTTGGAAGAAAGTTAAATTAAAAAAAAAATGATTGTTTATAATATTATCTATAAAAAAAAAATTAGTTGTATTGAAAGACCTCATAAAAGGACAATTGCTCTCGAAATTTTAAATTTAAAACAGTAATATTTTTTATTTTTATAAAAAAAAAAATATTATATAATTGAGTGCTTTTGAACATGGTTTTATTTTTATAAAAAAAAAAAATATTATATAATTGAGTGCTTTTGAACATGGAAGCATGCTTCTATCTGTATGATCCGTGATTAAATCCGACTCTTCTGATTTTTCAGAAAGAATCATTTACTGGAAAGCAATATAAAAAGAGGAAAGAAGGAAGAAAAGATACTGCAATTTGTTGATGCAGTTAAAATAAACAAAGCGTTAAACATTCTCCCCCGATGAACGTCGAAATCAATGGCACATAATTCAAACAAAAGTATTAGAAAACAGTGAGTATATAATTAATTTTAAATGACTGATTATTCAAAAACATCTTTAATCTCTCGATCTAATTTTGATTATATTTGGTATTATAATTCTTATGCTAAACCCGAATTTATGTTAAATTTTAAAGACATTATTTTAATTTCCTGAAGAGATTTTTTTCGTATGTGTACGTGTTTGTAAAGCTACCATTGACACATAATGAATCATATACACAGATATTTATCTTTCATTATTATAAATATATATAATTTATATCTACGAGGATTAAAAAAATGCACTGAATGAAATTTCTTTAGATATAATTTATTATTCTTTAGCACAGTAATTCATCTGATTAAGTTTCGGCAAATTAAATATCTCTCTCTCATATGACCCTAAAAAGGGTCATATGAGAGAGAGATATATTTATTTAATTTATCGAAATTTACGAGAGATCTATCTATACACTAAAAATACTCTTTAGAAAGATATATATTGCTAGAGATATCTTTAAAGAGTTATCTCTTTAGAGAGATATATCTGTAAAGAGAGATATATCTCTCTAGAGATGAAAATAATATTTTTAAAAATTATTCTTCTACAAATTAAATTCTAATAGTATCGATTAAATAAGAGAGAGTTATTTAATAGAGATATCTATACTAATAATCGATATTAGAATAGTATAATCGATACTATTCTATAGATATAATTATCGATGATAACTATATCTATAGAAGAATTCCATTAAAACCACACTTCCCAATCTTTTTGTCTATTTTTATAAAGAATTATTTTTTCTTTCATGGAAATCGAAGTTTCTTTTATTAAATTACTTTTAGAAATTATTCATGAATGAAAATTATGAATATTTTGATAGTGTGTCCATAAATTTCCGTGACTTTTTATCGAAATAAAATGTTGGTAATTGTTCATTTGCAATAGATGTAGCGAACATTTGAATAAAATTCTTCGACATGACAATACGAGAGCACTAAAAACATGCATGTGACTAAAAAAGCATCGAACATGTTGCCATCAACTCGCGAATCACATCTTTTTTTTTTTTATTTTTATTTTTCAAACAGCTTGATAAAAATAAAATTAATAATAATTATTATTATTATTTCATTTATAATAAAATGCCATATAACAATAAGTAGGAAGAGTTTAGAATTGTTTCGATCTTGCAGAACAGCAATTAAACCACGAAAAATGTTTATAATACAGGCTTCGTTGAATGTACGCTAAATCATTATTACACTATTAAATTGTAGGATAATAATGAAAAATAGGGAAATTTAGCAATTTTATATAATCATGTATATATAGATATATAACAACTATAGTAACAATTTAATGACAGATAACAAGCTTGTATTGTATTCTATAGTAAAGAGATGTTTTTTTTTCTGTATTTGTTTTATAATTTAAATTTTTTATTGTTTTCTTGGATTATATTATATAATTGGGAAATTCTGGATTATTTTAAAATGTTTTTTTTTTTTTTGCATTTTAATTAATTATTAATAAATTTGTGCGATAATAAAAGTACGGTGTTTGCTTTAGGTGTTTATAGGCGAAGAGAAACACAGAATACACAGAAACACATATTTTGAATACAAACTGTTTTTATTATTCATTTATCATTGGGAAAAACGCACAGATTTAAAGTTAAATATGGCGCCGAAATGGCTATCATTGGGCTATTCTGAAAATGTCGAGAATTAAAGAGTTCCGATAGATGGCGTTAGTGTAATTTGATGTTGTTTGCGAAGGCTAACTACGAGTACTAATGTCGAGTGAAAGATGGAACTAAAGGGCTTACGGAGTGTACGAGGACAGCCCGCACTAACTCTTCAATTGGGTGTAACGGAGAAAAGCGGGCCTGGGCGGAGGAGAAGGGCCGTCCCGATTAGTTATCATGGGTAAAAGGTGGCTTTTACTGCCCTCTACAGATAAGATTTACAGATGTAATTTAGAAGTTGTCACGGTACAAACAATGGAAGCAGTGGGTAGTAAAGGAAATTTATGGATAATAGGCGTCCATTGATCCGGCGGTGGAAAGTAGCTATGCAAATTAACGTCGAGTCAAATGGCCGCGCAATCCCGACGTCATTGCCAACCGTTATTTATGGCGTAAATCCGCGCAGTTAGCCTTAATGGAAGCGCGGCGGACGATCGACTCCGCGCTTCATTAGCAACCGAATGGGCTCGGTAAAGATTTCATTTCCACATTACGCTAATGACGGACGCGATCGATATCGCGGGCCGCCTTTAACGGGCCCGCTACATCCCTTAACATAAGTGGAAACATCGGAGAAAGAGGCGTTAACACTAACAATCTCAACAGGTACAGATACGTTTGTAACGCCGCTCAACATCGAAAATATTACAAGTTGGGGACAAGTTTAAAAGTCCAGTTAATGTCCGAGACAACACGACAAATGGGTAAACGTTAATAATGGAAATTTCTAACTACAACTCAAGAGTATATATTGTAAAACAAAAAGTTTACATAACTGGGGAAAAGCTTAGTTTACATTTTTAGAAAGATTCAAACTGCCTATACTCATACATTTCCACTCACGGAATTTGTCCCGCTTGTTTTCAGTTCGATTTTAACTAGAAATTTTTAATAAACTACTTCATTCTTTTTCTGAACCGAATTAGAACTATATAACAAGAACAAACTTACAAAAATTAAGAAAATCACTCCCGAAACTACATAAAATGTGAAATGACATATCTCGACACCATTAGGTTAAATAATAGCAACATTTATTTGTCTTCTGTAGACATTATCTATTGAATTAATTAAGATTTTAATTGTCAAATGTTTAAGTATACTGTATATCTAATTTCTTTAAGTATAAGATTTAATATAATCATACAATTTATAAGTCAAGATACATTTAGACCGTATAGACTTATTATTAATATCATTATTAATTCAGTTTTATCAATATATAAATCATCTATTCTCAATTGCATTGAACAAGAGGCAGATTACATATATGATTTTATAATCATAAAGTTATATTAATATATATATATATATATACAGTACTTATATATATATACATAAGTATATATATATCATAAAGATTAAATAGGATTTTTCTAGTGTAGGATTTACTTATAGGACTTATAATACTTGAAAATTATGTGTTAAAAAAAATAAAATTATTATTGTATCATATAATTTAAAGTAGTCGTTAATCTTATAATAATTTTTGTATAATTTCATGTTTTATTTTCCTCTCTCTCTCTCTCTCTCTGATTCACCAACTAAATTACCATCGTGGTGACTTTTCGATTTAATTTCTTTACATAACTCAAACCGAATGTAAAAAAAAAAAATACATAAAACGCTTCTAAATATTGCTAATAGCTAACTATACTTCATTTTGTTTTTATATCCAAAATTTATTGCCCAAATACAAACGAATTCCGGTTTTAATAAAGTAATTTAAAACAATTCTTTATGATATTTAAAGTTCACTCATTGGATATTTAATACACTATAGACTATATTTTGTTTTTGAGACTGATGGGGTTGCAAAAATAAAATAAATTATCGCGACAGAAATGCATAAAAGCGATAGACTTTTAGTCCATATTAACTACGAAAATAAAATGAATGATTCTTCAATGCCAAAAATTTCGTGTAAATCTTGTACTACTGTACTAATAAACGTATAAAGTAAAACTGTTTAAACTTTGAAAAATGCTTTTGCTCGTTTTTTAATTACATCATTTAAAATTTGAGTACAGTATTATCAATCATTGGGACTGAATGTGTTTCGATTTAAAGTAAATTATCACTAGACCAATTCTCTCTTCGTACACTTGTTTATTACTGTTCGGCATAATCTAATCAAAATTCCATTTTCGGAACGAAAGAAAAATTGCTCTATAGATTACTGCTGTCTTTCTATTAAAGTGATAATATATAGTTTGTTTAATCGTATCAATAAGTCATAATATAGTTTCAAATATTTAACAACAGCGATTCTAGAATGGAGGGACTGAATTGACTAGAATTGTAGAAAAGTTATTTAGTGCTGGAATTAATAATGCGATTATATTATTTTATCATAGACGATGATCATCTAATTAGTGTTTAAAGAAATTTTTAAGAATAGCAGTAGAAAAATCAACTGAAGAAATCTCTTCTGATAAATCGCGAATAAAGTTTGGAGTATACGATTCATTTCAATAATTTCGATGCGCGATCGAATTATCTCCGATATACAGAAAAATCGATTAACTAAATCGGGGATATCCATACCCTTCGGGAGTATGGGAACCAAATGCTGGGGGTATGAGACTCAATCTCTGGGTACTGGTATTTATTTAATTTAATGATTTAATTTATATTTGGGTAGTACATGAATGGAACGCGAGTGAAGGGTGTATGAGACCATATTGGACAATCCATTGGAAGTCTGGAATCACCAAAAAGTTTAAACGAACAAAGAAAAATCGTCAGCATAAAACTTACTACGAATCTTTAACATTGCGCATAGTTTTAATGAAGAGTATCAAAATGTGGCATTGCTTCGATTAAAAATTACTAGTTAGTATAATTTAATAATACAGTATATACTGATGCTACCCAATAAAAGTCTAGTACAGTGTGCCTCACCTGCTCTATAGATTACTGCTGTCTTTCTATTAAAGTGATAATATATAGTTTGTTTAATCGTACCAATAAGTCATAATATATTTTCAAATATTTAAAAACAGCGATTCTAGAATGGAGGGACTGAATTGACTAGAATTGTAAAAAAGTTATTTAGTGCTTATATATAGGACTATATCTTTTCTTTTCATTCGTGGTGAACGTTTCAAAATGAAAAGAAAGCGCAAATATAAGCAAGAGTTTCCTGGGGTGGTCATTAAAGAGGAACTCCAAATTCTGACAGATGTCTGGATACAATGGGCACGATCTGTACACAGCAGCTGCTTCTGACCAGGAAAGCACAAACATTAAAGCGGCTTTTAAAATTGAAGACTAGTTCAGAAAGGTTTTTTCATGACACAACTATTTTTGAAATTAATGTGCGAGTATCGATAAGAAATTCGAAACCATTTAAGTCTAGACAAGCCTACTATGCATTGGTAGAAACGAAAAACTGTTGATAATAGTTTAGACTGGCATAAGTCATTTTATGTTCAAAATTACAGTTATCATTAAAACTTTTTAATTCGCTTTTTTATCCTTAATTTAAACTTCGTGGCTTTTTTGGGTATTAATAAATGAAAACAAAAAAGAAAAAACATTTTATAGAACCAAATATAGTCTTTTTTACTAGTGGATAATATTAAAATATATCTGTAGAAAAATAAAGATGAACAACTTTCGAATAACCATTTAGAATGTTTTATCCAAAAGTGCTTTTTTATCTTTATTTTTCTATAAAACTTGTCACCAGTAAAAATATATTTCGTTCTGTAAACTATTTTTCACCATTTTATTTACTCGGACTATCAGATTCGAATACTGTATTTTTCAATTAATTTAAATATTTCTGCACTTAAGCTGTAATACTTATTGAAATTCGTTAATATTCGAATAATTCTGCTTAAATTTCGCTGTCTGTCGCATTGAATAAAATATAGATGATTTCTATTAGACTATATATAAAACTCCCTCATCTTATCCAAAATAAGCGAAAGTGAGATCTCATAGAAATCCTCAACAAAAATATTGGATAACAAGCTGTCGTTCAATACAAACGTTTTGAAGCAACTTTTTTCTTCTTTTTTTTATAAAAACATACTCATTAACTCAGCCAATAGTTATAAGGACTATTATATTTTCAGTGGTTCTCCTCGATACGACCACAGAAAGCTCTTTAGGATGGACTAAGTACCCATATGGACCTCAGGCAAGAACTCCAGCTGTAAGTTAAAAAAAATGATGGTAAAAAAATACTAATGTAGTTGCATGTATTAAAGATGCACTTTAATATTGCTCCGGTTAGAAGAACATAATGTTAGAAGCTGTAAAGGGATTTCTCGTTAAATGGACGTTGCAAAAATCCATGTTTAATGCATAAATTAAAGGCTTTTAATCGAATTATTGTCATTTTAAAAAATATTTTTATTAATAATTCAACTTTCTGTCCTAATTCGATTATGAAAATCAATAAAGTGGAAAGTACAAAATACAATCGGACGTTTGGAATAATTCCTATTTTCCAATTCCGCTAAATAGAAAGGATTATTATTAATCCTATGGATTGAGATTAAAAGCCTTAATCCATTTTCTCTATTAATTCCTTATGGAGTGGGCTTAAACCTGGATTTATGGAAACTATAATTAGAACTCGAATTAAATGGTTAAGTTTACTCTATCGATTAATCGATAGAGTAAAAGTTTAAATGTAAAAGCTTATAAGTTGATAATTTATTTTTTTGAAAAATCGATTAAATATCTGATCTGAGCTTTTATGAAACGTGATAAATGCGGGTCTAGCATTGAAAACTGTAGTAGAAATTAACAGTTTCGGAGGCATCCGAACGATCCATAAAAATTCCGAATGGCCGATAATTCAAAGACATTTTTCGAATATTTTTTCGAAAATATTCGAATTATCCTATCAGAGAATCGACTAAAAATTTGAAAAATTGAATTCAGTTAAGTTTTCTTCAATTATTAATAAAAAATACATATATAGGACAAAAAACTGACATCTAAATATGTAAATTTATATTCAGAAGAGTTGCTTTCTCTTTAGAAAATTGATGGATGCATTTTTTTCCTCTATTGAATAAATAAACATTTTAGCTAAAATCATCAATTTAAACTGCAAACAAAATTAATTCTCGAATAATATTTAAATTTAAACTGAATGCAAATTATTTTATTTGCATTTTTTTTTTTATAATTTTTAAATTTCATTTTTTTATTTGTTTATTTTAATAAAATGTCTTTTTATAAAATTATTATTATTATTGTTATCATCATTATTTTGCAACTAAAAAATAAAAATATTTTCTTTAATTTTTTAATGAAATTGAAAAATACGATATTAAAGTATTGGATTATTGTATCAAGTTTTATTTGTAGAAATCATCGTATACATCGATGGTAGAGATAAATGATCGTTTGGCTCTTATATAAACCTGTACCTGATTGGCCAATCTAAATTCGATTAATATAAAAGCGATTTTATATTAATTTAATGTTTAAAATTACGCTTCGGAGGAGAAAGTTTAACTAATTTCCATATTAGAAGCAAAATGAAAAGAAGATTAATGTTTAAAATTTAAAAATTTATAAAAAATATTTAAAAAAATTTAGATTTATTTATCAAACATAATCTTATGTAATCTATTTGTTTAAAAAAGAAATTATTGCGAAATTGAACTAATAAAATTTTAACTATCTCCAATCAAACTTTTTAAAATAAATTGTAGAAAGTTATTTTTGATTAAAAAAAATTAAATATGTATGTTCATATATTAATATTTATTTATTTATTTATTAAACATTTATTTAATATAAATCACTTTTAGATTATCGAAATTTTAAATTGACCAATAAGACACAAGTTTATATCAGAATCAAGAAAAAAAAATTTTTGTCCTCTAGATGTCAGCTCAGTTTTATTAAGCACCTGGGTATAAGTCATGTTTTTAATAAAACTGTAATAAAATTTCCATAATTTGTTGACATATCAATAGTTTTGTAACTTTTTGCCTTTTATGAAAAAAAAACAAAAAAATAACAGTTTGCATTTATTTAAGAGTAAATAAAACTTACTGAAAGATTAAGAAGATTAAAATTTTTAAATGCCTTATTCGTAAATGAATATTTTTCGATTACAGATTTAATTATTATTATTTTTTTAGATAAACAAAATCCACAATTAGCTAATGGAATTAAAAAAACTTAAGATTTTTAAGCTTTTTAACTTTCGATTTAAAATGTTTATATTTATGAAAATTTAATGTAGAAGAAAATGAAAGGTAGAAAGGAAGTGATGCAAAAGTTACTATTATATTTGATATCCATTAAAGACTTTTCCCCCGTCAAAGAAGTCAGTCCATTTAAATCATTATTACTAAGAGTAGTTCTGGAAGAAGGATTCGAAAATTTTCTTTCTTGCCAATCGAAAAATAACCGGACACATATTAGTGTTTTTGATAGTTGAATAGTATACCTTCATTTAATGTCTACAACAGCTGCAGACAATTCTTTCCACTTCTTTTGATTTGGCAAATCGTCTCTTGCCCGTTCCAAATTATGATTTGGACTTTTTAGAAACGAAAAAATTTCTTTTTTACTTATATCCTTTTGTAGAATAATATTTTAATGAATGGGTTAAATTTATAATAATAAAAACCAATTTAATGGCTAGAATTGCGGATGAATGATAGTTAATTATTCTTTGCAACTCCCTTGGTCACACTGGTTTCGGTTTAACGATTGAACTTAAAGAGAAATAAGGCAGTTTAAATAAGCGATAGGAATTTTAATTTAAGAATCTAAATGTTAATGATAAGAGATTAGAACGTAAAGGTTATTAGGTAATTCTTAAGACGAACAGTTTGTTCGTCTACAGAAGGTTATATACGTTCAAGAATTGCTTAATAAATTCTCTTTGGCTCTCTCTAGATAAGTTTTAATGTTCGCTAAGACGATTTTACAGCATTTTTAAATTATAATTAACGTTTTCTGAAAATATTTTGGGAATTGATTTCGGTCTGGAAATTTTTATACAAGCTAATGTAATTTCGTCATAGCCTATATAGGTAATTCCGATAGCTGACACGGGAGTCAACTGGACAAAAAATCGTGATAGATGAAAAGTGATTAAATCTCTCTAGGATTTAGAGAGAGAGCTCGTTTCTTTGACTCGAACTCTTGTTTTGTTGATAAAAGAAATAAAGACAATAATGCTCTTGTCAGTTTAGTGGATGGAAACGAAAGATAGCGTATCACAACCATTCACCTCGATGCTTCAATTGAAAGTGTCACGTTATGATGATTTCAAAGTGGCAATGTACCAAAGTACAATCACAGTAAATGGCTAGAAGTTATACAACTGTTGATTTATAAAGCTTTTTCCACTTCTTTCTTTCTCTTATTTATCTTGTTTTTTGTTTTAAGCTATAAGGTTAGCAGCAATAAATTAAAAACTGTGAAAGATCTAAGGGTTGTTATCTTGCAGTGGGTGGAAGAGAGCTTCACGAATTTCGAATTGGGAATCAATTGGAGGTCGTACGTGGTGTGCGACGTGGCCTACAACGATGTCAACAATTGGTTGTGGACCCCATTCATCGAGAGAGGTCCGGCCAATCGCATGTACATCGAAGTCAAGTTTAGTATGAGGGATTGCAACCTGTTCCCCGGCATGGCTTTGTCGTGCAAAGAGACTTTTACTCTTCTCTACTACGAGTTCGACGCTGCCACCAAGGAACCTCCGCCTTGGGAACCCGAATCTTACAAACTGATCGGCAGGATAGCGGCCGACGAAGGAAGATTCACTTCTAATGCAGAAGTCATCATCAATACAGAAATCAGAAGTGTACCCGTGACCAAGAAAGGCGTGTACTTTGCATTCAGAGACCAAGGTGCCTGTTTATCTCTCATAGCCATCAAAGTGTATTATGTCACTTGTCCTGAGATTTCCAATAGTTTCGCTTATTTTCCCGAAACTCCAACTGGAAAAGAAGTGACTGCAATCGTTACAGTAGAGGGTCAATGTGTAGCAAATGCCGTGGTTGTCGACACTCCAAGATTATTGTGCAAAGGAGATGGAAATTGGACTTTACCATCTGGTGGATGCAGTTGTATGGCAGGATATGAACCATTGGGAGAAATCTGCGAAGGTACGTAGTAGTCTTATCAGTAATTGTACGAGGAATTAATTTAAAATTTAGTCGGTTAAATAACACAATCGTCAAATATTACCTCTGTCGAAATATTGATAGATTGGTTCCCTCTAAGCCAACTATTTGTCCAATAAGAAGATTACTTGGTTTGTATGTTTGGTTTAGAAGTTTCTCTCTCTCCCGTCATCCTTTCAGCCTTAAGGCATTCTGTCGGACTGAATGTCATTAAGAAGTAATTCCCCGGTAAATATAAGTGAGATGCTTAATTAATTCGTTTTAATTCGGTAAAACTTTCTTGGTTATTTACACAACAGAAATTGGACTTGCACAACTACGCTTAGTTAGAAAGCAAACAAACGTGTAACTTTGTGTATTTTCCAGCTAACCTTTATAATAAACTTTTTTTTTTAATTCCTATTCTTACGTTATCTCACTTAATTTTTTTTTAAAGTGAATATCTTGTTACAGCAGAAGGATATCGATCGGCAGATATTTTAATTCACTTCATTTTTTTTTTCTTTTATTCTAAGTTTATTGTTTTAATTTTATGCGCTCATTAGATCTTTTTAGCGTGAATAGAGTTGCTTTTTTTAACTTTTATAGGAAAAGTAGCTTTGGCAGAAGCATTTGGCCGAAGTAGTCTTTTGCTGCCATTGAGAATTTCATTTCTCTTCCATACAAATACGGAATAAAAAGAATTTAAAGCTGGGCAGAATACGTTGTACATCAAAGAGTAGATGCATGGCTACTGATGAGAATAAAACCCAACAGGCGAATATGGGTTTCGTCCGCTTCACTCGTCAAAGCAATCACGAATGGCGTGACAATGTAGCACTCGTCTGAATAAAAGAAGAAAAAAAAGAAAAAAAATCATTCGCGATTGTCCAGCAAGAAAGGTGCATTTTTCACAGAAATACTATATAATCTATTTTATTAATTCTTTCATAATTACTTCACGCTCGACAATTTAAACTTTTTTTTTAAGAGCGAAAAGCGTGTAGACAGCTAGAAATTACAAGCGGTGTATATCTCTTATGGTACATTAGTCCGTGCTACGTAACTAGTCGGTTCCTTAATTGCTACTCACTCAAATTAATTTATAGTATCCATTATGAATGTAGACCTAATGTCGAGTTATACGAAATTTAGTAGCGAGCGGAAACTGCCGCCGTCCTAATACTCAATGATACGAAACTAGAGGAAGATGACTATTTTACATATCTATACAAGTTCGGGATTATTCTGCTCGACGTTTCCGAATTGTGCCATTTTAGATAAGTTTGCATATCTATACAAATTTAACTAGTTCGTGTGTAATGCTTTCCAATCTTTGTAGATATCTCTTTCCAGATATTCTAGTTTTGCACGCGAATTTTTTTTTTTTTTTTTTTTATTCGTTCGTCGTTTCTTTCTTCAGGTAGCGTATTCGCGAATTTTTTTTTTTTTTTTTATTCGTTCGTCGTTTCTTTCTTCAGGTAGCGTATTGAGTTATTTTTTATTTTTTCAATTGGAGGCATTTCTAGAAATATTCTATTTTTTAATATAAAACCTATTCGGATTTCCCTTTATGAATTTTAATCATCCGATGGAGTCTATACATAAAATTCTATGCCAAAAGAGCTCGTTGAAGTTTTGGTAATTGTATTGTCTAGATGCCTCGCTTATATATATATATATAATTTTTATTTTTATTTTTAGTGTGTCCTGTAGGGACGTTTAAATCGAACGTTGGAGAAAATCCTTGCTATTTCTGTCCTCCTCACAGTGATGCACCCTATCGAGGATCAATGGAATGTCGATGCGATGATGGACACTACAGAGCACCAAAAGATGCTGCATACAGTCCTTGCACTCGTAAGTTACTGTTTACAATCTATATATATATATATATACTGTATATATTTTTCTAGCGCTTTTTTTTATTGGTTTAAAAATACTGCAGTTTATAACAATGCACGCGAATTATAATAATTTAAAAATCTATCACGAGTTAGAAAACAGTAACTTTTACCGAATAAATAAACCTTAACCTTCTTAAATAAATAAAAATGTTTATCTTTCAGAACCGCCATCGGCTCCACAAAATTTGTCTGTAAGTTTCGTAGACCAGTCGACTGTGGTTCTAGAATGGCAAACACCTTCATATCTAGGTGGTAGATCAGATTTGGAGTACAGAATTGAATGCGAAGGTTGCAGTCCTTCGGTGGTATATACACCTTCGGATAGAGGTTTTAACGAAACCAAAGCTACTATCTCCTCTCTCAATTCTGTAACATCATACAGATTTCAAGTCTATGCAGAAAATGGGGTTTCGGGTTTGAGCAGAAGCGAATCTTCCGATATAACAGTAACTACTGAAGCTTCTGGTGAGTGTATGAGATTACTATCTTTTGACATTATCTAATATCAATTTTTGAAGAATTTTTCAATTTAATAATGGAAACTTCCCCTCCTTTACTCATTTTAATTTATGGGTTATGAATATTTACAAAAGTTAAAAGTTTCGGGGAACGTGTTGGAAGTAAAGATTATTCGATTTTATTAAATTGTTAGTTCCCAAGAATTAATTGCCGTAGATAGGATGTTTTCGGAGATAGCACAACCTTTAATACCTTAAGGGTTTCATTTCAGAATAGAGTTATGATTGGTTGCTATGGTGAATGACATGATAAAAAATTAAAGTTTCTTCTTTTTTTTTCCTTACCCTCTGCTATATTTTTTAGTGTCTTCCGAAGTTAGAAATGTAAGAATTGTCAACGTTAAAAGTTCCGAATTGATTTTAGCTTGGGATGCTATATTGGAATCTAAAGACGAATTGCAGACTTATGAAGTGAAATATTTTCAACGTGGATTCGAAAAAAATACTTCTACTTTAAGAACAATGAATGAAGAGATTTTGTTTACTAATTTGCAAGAGAATACTCCTTACGGCTTTCAGGTAATATACCTTTACGTGTTTAATTATACCACAAAACTGTAAAGGCTGTTATCTTTGTTCCTGCGAGGATAATAATTTTATTTAAAGCAGCGAGCGGTTACAAAACGGATTAGCCTACAGGCAAATGGCCGTAGATCTATTATGCCGTTATAATATTAAATTCGATAAGAAATTTATGTTTAGTTTAATTGTAACGATAACATTATCATATTAATCCTCTTTGTATAACATAATATTTTTCTCAATTGACACTCTTTTTACAATACAAGTAAACGAAATTATTACAGTATAAATATTTATAAAATTCTAGAATAGTAAAAAATTTTATGCAACCTAAAAATTTGTGGCAGTTTTTTACATTTTTTAAAACTTTTAGAACATTTTACTAAACCAATATCAAGTTAATGTTACTAAGAAAAATATGTGTGAGCATAAATAAATGAATGTTATTTGTTTACTCTTATCATTTAGGTGAGAACCAAGACAACTCGAGGATGGGGTGAATACAGTAAGCCAATTTATACGAAAACAGGTCAAACTGTAGGCAGTACAGGTGAGTTTACCGACTAAAGACGATACAAGGTAATACGCATCTAACATGAAAGAGCTGTATAAGACCTAATGTCACAAACTTTATCAGCAAACACAAAACAAAAGAAGCCAGCAATGTCTAACAGACACATCTATTATCTGAAGCAAGCACAATATTGATTATTTCTGTAGTAGCATTCCCAATACCTCCAGCAGGTTTTTCTTTTTTTTTCCTCCTGTTTCAATAACTTTCAGAAAATTTCTTTTTATTCTCTTCTGTTTATTAAGTTTGTATTGTTTTCTAACTTTAAATAAATAGTTTATGGATTAAAAAAACTCCGGAAAAAGAAAAAAAATCTATTAAGATTTTGATTTCTGTAGTTGTAATTTTTTTCTCTCTCTTTTAATCATTGTTTTATATTAAAATGCAATCTAAAAAAATTCATTTTTTTATTTTTTTAACTATTTTAATCTGTTTTATTTCTTTTCTTTTTGTAACTATTTAAACAATTATCTACGTTATAAAACGTAATTTATTTTTCTTTTAGCATTAATCGGAGACGAAGAACAAGTCCAAGTACGCATAATAGCAGGGACTACTGTAGCAGTTACAATGCTGATCATCGTCGTTATAGTTATGATTGTATTGTATGTTAGAAGGTAAATTAATAATTATCGCCTTGTACAGTTATAGCTATAGCTGCATTTAAATTTATAAACTCGTTTCAGAAACAGCGACGAGTGTAATAAGAAACAACCTAGCGACTGCGACACTTTAGAATATAGAAATGGCGAAGGTGAGTCGATTTACGTAAGTTTTTAGTAATCTAGAATTGTTTTCTGTAAAAAATATTTCAAAATCTTAAATCTCGTTAGTTCTTCCTCCCGTGGATTCTTTAGCTACTAACACACGGAGTAAGTTTACGTTTCCTACTAACAAAACTAGTTCTAACAAAATTCTTCTCGGTTTTTGCATGCATACAGTGACTTTTTTTTATGTTGCAGTGATGACCTATATAGCTACTCCAGTGTATAGTTCGAGTAGGACTTATATTGACCCCCATACTTACGAAGATCCTAATCAGGCCGTCTTGCAGTTTACAAAAGAGATCGATGCATCCAATATCACAATAGAAGCCATTATCGGAGGAGGTATAATGGAGCTTATTGACACCAAAGAAAAAAATGCAATGTCATCTTTTGTGCTTAAAAATACATTAAAAATTTATTTTAAAAGGTGAATTTGGTGATGTGTGTCGAGGAAGTCTAAAGATTCCCGGATGGATGGATGTCACCGTTGCTATTAAAACTCTTAAGCCCGGTTCTTCAGAGAAAGCCAAGTTAGATTTTTTAACAGAAGCCAGCATCATGGGACAGTTTGATCATCCTAATGTTATTTATTTACAAGGTGTAGTCACTAAATGCAACCCGGTTATGATCGTAACTGAATACATGGAGAATGGTTCTTTAGATACGTTCCTCAGGGTAATTGTTAGTAGAGACTGAATTATTTTAAAGTGTTATATGAATACTAGATCCATCCTAAGAGCTAGAGAGATTTCGGAATGTCGTTTAAATTCGAGACAATTTTATAAATAACTCTGTTAACAAATTTTTTTTACTATAATAATTTATATTTCGGAGGTAACGGAATCTCTCATCTTGGTAGGATCTCTGTTTAAACAATTAGCAATTTATACAAGTATTTAAATTATATTTACAGGCCAATGAAGGTAAATTCCAAGTGTTGCAGTTAGTGGGGATGCTTCGTGGTATAGCATCGGGAATGCAATATCTTTCTGAAATGAATTACGTCCACAGAGTACGTATAATATTTACCGTAAAGAAATTACTTAATAATAAGCAGACAAACAGATAGACGAAAATTCGACTCGCATTATAAATGAATAAAGTGAATTAAATTAGTTCATCTTAACTCATTAAAAAATGCATCATAATAGATATTAATTTATATATATATATATATATATATGTATAAAGTTCCTGCTGATTAAGTGTAGAAGCTTCCTCACTCATCTTTGGTAGTAATTAAGGTGAGCACTAATTTCATTCATATTTAATGAGAGAAAAGCAGTTTTTCTGCAGATGTACCGAAGGTCTTGATTAGTCAGCACATCTCTAGTTGACGAGCTTATTGGTCAGCATATTTAGTTAGAGGGAAATTAGACGGTTGAGAAAAAGTCAATTGTTTCTTTCATTTTTTCCCTTTTACAAAATCCTTTTTTTTTTCTGTTTTCAGGATCTGGCTGCCAGGAATATTTTAGTGAACGGAAGATTTGCGTGCAAGATAGCAGATTTTGGATTGTCTAGAGAACTAGACTATGCTGTAGAAGGCACTTATACAACTCAGGTAAGAAATCGTTATCTGAAGTTTAATAACATTTTTTTCCCACTTTTTCGGAAAATAAAAAAAGAAATTGGATTGTTTAAATGAATTATCGGAATTCTGTCTTTATGCGAAGTAAAGCGAATAGTGTGAGGTTAAGAATTAAAGTCTATATAAGCTCTAAACTCGACCATGCTTTCCACGAAATATGCATTCTTTATGTGATTGCACAAGCCATCTCTTTCTTTTCTTTTAGGGAGGTAAAATTCCAATACGTTGGACGGCACCAGAAGCAATAGCATTTCGAAAATTCACTTCTGCCAGTGATGTTTGGAGTTACGGAATTGTTAGTTGGGAAGTTATGTCTTATGGTGAACGTCCGTACTGGAATTGGTCAAACCAAGACGTCATCAAATGCATCGAAAAGGGATACAGGCTACCAGCTCCTATGGTAAGTGCAATCGAATGGGATCTACGAATATATTCGTGCTGTTTGTGATTTTAAATACGATTACAGGATTGTCCAGAGGCATTGTATCAACTAATGTTAGATTGCTGGCAAAAAGATAGATCTCACAGACCCGTATTTGCGAGTATTGTTATGACAATCGATCAACTTATGCAACGTCCAGATATGCTTAGTAAAATAATCAAAACCAGGTAAGTAAATTAATTAAAAGTAGATTATTTGCTAAATTATCTCTATTCTAATCGTCATTGTTTTCCAGACCATCCGCTCCAGATTTACCTTTTTACGATTCTGTACCTGAATGGTTGGAATGCATCAAGATGAGTAGATATCTGGAAAATTTCCAACAAGCGGGTATCGTCACAATGGATTCAGTATCGAGACTAACTGTTATGGACTTAGCAGCAATTGGTGTTACGTTAATTGGACATCAAAAGAAAATCTTAAACAGTATTCATGCGTTGAGGGCTGGAGAACAGTCTGAAGGATTATTGGTCTAATTTCCTTAGCAAGTTCACCACTTCACTGCCATTTTGTTTGTCGAGCTTGTCATTCCCTCATCCACCATGTGTGTGTATTGTGGACTGAAAATACAGTCGCAGGTTCCACCTGCAGACCAGAAAACTTTCCCTCATCAGAGCTTTAAAAATAGACGTTCGCCCCATATTAAGGCAGATTGCCCATGTACCTTAAGGTGCAGTGGGGAAAATCATTCGATGCAAATAAAGGTGTGAATAAATTTAAACACTTTTTTAAATATAAATATACTTAAACAAGTGTGATTTCTGAGTTTCTCTCTTTTGCAGATCTATGGTGATCCAGCCACCTCATGAACATCTTGTATTCCCTTATCACCTTTGACCTCGTGAACGTCGGTGATTGACAGCTCCGAATGGCAGTTTCGAATTCCTAAATATCCGTAAAAAAAGTTGTAAATACACTGTATATATGTGTAATAAATTCCCAAAAGAGATATGAGTGTTAATCTGATCAATTGAATTTCTATGGAAGACTTTGATTAAGTTGAACTGGTCATCAATAGAAGGTCGTACATTCCATGACATTTTCCCTTCCTTGTTAGACGAAACCTTAACGATCCACGTACTTCTTATTGTCCGAACCAACATTCATCATCAATTGCTGCCGTTTCGATTATCAGAACTTGCACGTACTTCGGCATTACTAAGCTTTTCTTCGTCTTCTTTTTTTAACATCTTCGTAAATCAATCCGAATCAATCCGATATGAAATTATAAAAAATAAAAAAAAAAAAAGATAGAAATTTAAAATGATCTTTTCTTTCGAAAATCCTCAGAGGCGTTGCAAAGACTTAAAATCTGTCCAAGAAGAAAAGTCAGATTTCGTTGTAAGCTGGATTTGAATTTTTAGAAAAGAGAAAATGTTCTTCTGAGGGATTTTTCCATGTTTTGTTTTTATGACTATTAACATGGGAAAACATTCATATTTTCCTACTTACGTTTTTTTTTTTTCGAGTTGTAGAGCTTATAATATCCACCGAATAAAGAAGTGAATAACAAGGAGAATAGTTTCTTGTTATACTTCTAAAGGCGACATACACTGTTTCTTTTTCACTTTATTACGTTTTCTTTCTCCGCAAGTTTAATTCTTTATAAATAAAAAAATTCTACATACGTTATTTTGGAGAAGAAAATATTTGATCAAGAATATATATAACGAAATTCGCCAATATCTCATGTATTTATTTAGTTTATTCCTAACTTTATTATCGCAAAAAAATCAGAATCGAAATGAGTAGATCACGATTTCATTTCGTAACTGTCATGCATTATTCACGTTTTACGATTTACTGCAAATTTAGTCAGTAATTTCTTTATCGATGTATAAAAAGAAAGATTCTATCGAAAAAGTCACGAAAATGAAGTATAACAGTGCAATCGAATATGTAATCTATGAGAACCGAAGCACCTACGTGTGTACAAAGATTTAATGCTACCGACTTAGGTCATCCTCTATTGTTTTAAAAGATAAACATGAGGATAGTTTTTCTTTTTTAACACTATTTTTTTATGTGAATGTATTGTCGAACGGATAATTTTTCATAAAATACTGTAGCAAAACATTCACTCAATCGTTAATAATATCAGTCAAATCATTAAGTCAAACAGTAGTTAACGCGCATAAAAAACATCATTATAAGCAGAAAACTTTGCGAATCAAGCAGATTATTATCTGAAAAACAATTTTTTCAAATTAAAAAAAAATATTACTACATGATATAAAACTTAAATTAAGAGAATTTTACCAAAAATACCAGAATTTGATATTAAATTCAATCTATCAAAGAATTGTTAAGACAAATGAAAATTCAAAATTTTATTAAAGGTGTTCAAAATTTAACAGATTTTTCATGAAAATTAGGTTCTGTTTAACTTAAAATTCTAATAAATATTTAAAATAAATATAACTTTCTAATCTGTAATCGATTTAAATGACATAAAAATAAATATCGAGTTAATGGTTTAACTATAAGCAAACCACAAGTTAAAAACTACTCTATTAAAACATATATATATAAAAGAAAAAGAATTCAAATTGAATTTTTCAAAAATAGTAAAATCCAAGATTAATGTTTAACAAATTCAATCAAATTAGAAACTTGAATAGAGTGCAGTTTTAAACTTAAAAAAGGCCTATATAAAATAAAAACTATGATATATTGATTATCAAAACTGGAATTAATAATATAAATTCTAGATCTAAAAATTATACAGTGTTCCATAAATATATAAAACATGAGTTCAGAGCATGCTTGCAAGTATAAACGATGTCGAAAATTTCACATGAGCGATCTAGATTTACTTAGAGCATCATGAATAGGTCAAAAACATAGGCTACAAAATTCAAGATGCGTGATCGCGCACTATTATATAGATAAATCGTCCATTTTATAACATGGATAAATTTTCTTATTTATCATAATCATCTAAAAACATCAGTTCTCAATATATGCTTCCGGCTGATCTCGGGTTTTTTGTCGTATCTTATTGTAGTTTCAATTCTTCAATTAGTTTAGTTGTTGTGTCGTTACCACAGTAGTTCAGTTATGAAATCATTCTTACCGTGGTACTCGATCTTCAGTAACATCTCGTAACTTTGCTCTTCAATCAATCTGTTTCCCGTGATTAATATAATACGATACGATATCTATCATATCGTAGCTGTCGCGTCGCGAATGGCGCGCGTCAAGAATTTCGAGAAACTCAGAATATATTATAGGAGCGTATGACGTCATTTCCCCCTGTTCGTGGGTTTATGACATGGCAATTTTACGGTCTCACGATTCAAATTTCGAGTGTATATAGTGAATTATTTGTTTCCTTCCGAATTCTTTTTTAGTATGGAATTTTAGATATTCCAAACATGATTCCGAATTTATGAGGCAAATTTAAGCGAACATCTCATATGGTCTATAAAAAGCATCGAAACATTAACAAGAGAAAACTAATATTAAACGATATAAATGTTTATAATAGAAAATAATTTAAAAAATATATATTATAAAAGATTTAAATGTAAGTGATCTAAAGTAAAATGATTTAAAAAGGAAAATACTATTTTTTTTTTATTTAGTAGAAATGAATTTAATGAAATGACAAAAAAAAAGTCAAAATTTATATTGGAGTGTAAAAGGTCGAAGAGTAAACACTTTATCGACAAATAAACATAACTTTGTCAAAAAAAATGTCGCCTAATTTCACTCGATTATCTTACTCTAAGGGAAAAATATATTTTAAAATTAAACAAGACAAATTTGCTTATATTTCTTTCCATTTTTTTTATTTTTTATTTTTTTTCAAGATGTGACTTTTCTTCATATGTACATGATTAATTACATCGTACCCCGAAGGCTACTACATGAATATTTAAAATCCCAGATGTAAGAATATTACTGCCACGAAAAATAGATATAGCGCAAGAAATTTTTACAAAAACACTATTTTTTGTGTCGTCTTTTTTTTAACAGAAGCCGGAAAAATTAATCAAAAAATACGGTTTTCTTCATTAAATCCTGACTCGTGTATTTTTCTATTTACTCTTTTCTTTGGGGAAATTTTTTTCTTGCGATAAAATTTACTGTTTTATCTAGCAGCTCTGCCAAAACTCGGGTTATATATATATATATAAATATATTTTTTATTTTTATTTTTGAAAGTTTTGGACATATAGTAGCATCAGTTTTGGATAGATCGATGTTTCAGGCAAATCGATGAATAGATTTAGTGTGAAAATGGCGATAACATGCAGACCACCACCTAGATACTATTCCCACTGGGGATCTACTATTGGATGTCCTACAATAGATTGGATCGTCCACTCCAAGCAGCTGAGAGCTTTACGTGTAGATAATGGAAGCTCTGTTGTTGACACCTCCTCTAATCAAGCACATATCATATATACCGTCTAATGCTACCTATAATAACTATAATTGGGCTAAATGGACGTTGATATTCGGTAAATATCGTTCTGTGCTTTTTTTATTTATGTTCGTTCCTATTCTACAAATATAAACTCGAGAAGTGTTTAAAGGGCTATAAAAGCGTAAAGAAGAGGAGACAGATAGTAAATTATAATTAGGTACAAGTTTATGAAATGCAAATTTAGATATTTCGCCATAAGAAATTTTAGTTGCAAGATTTTAAACTGATATTTAAGAGACGAGACGATGACACGCAGTCTAGATGTATTAAAGTTCTAGAGTTACAGACGGAACCTTTATAAAAAAAAAGAAAAAAAAATGTACATTTTTGATGGTACAAGACGATGCATCTTCTCTATATTAAGTTATATCTGAAAAAATAATTGTAGAGACATAAAAAAGAAAATAACAATTCCGAAGGAATAAAGAGTGACGTAAAGTTAAAAAAGAAAAACTAGTTTATGATTCCAAATGAGAAAATTGTTTCCAGATACTAAAAATGCTAATTTTTAGAGTAGCGCCCGTGTAAATTTGAAGGGTGCCATTTAAAATGCAGATTTTTAGAAGAATGGGAATAATTAATTCTCTAAAAGTGCAGATTTGGGAGTGTCGAAGTGTGGAAAATGCAACTTCGATAAGCGAGTAAACATTTTTTTTTTTCTTTTTCTTTCCTCCCTCCCCTTCCAAGAGAGCGCACCTTGATATAAACCTGAATTGTTAGCATTACGTTTCGACATTTAAGTAAATTACACAAAGAATGTTTAAATTTCATTAATAAAATTTCCACTTAATGTAAATTACTGTTGCAAATCATTTCGATAATTATGTTAAAAAAAAAAAAGAAAGAAAAAAAAAAGTAATTTTATGAAAGTTTTAACTCTTTGATCATAAAATAATGAAAGTTTTCAATTTTCCAGTAATAATCTTTTATAATTCCCGAGATAATAGACTCATAACCACTTTAGAAAATTTTCAAAATGTTTTGCTTCATTATCTAAATTAGTAGGCGTCAAAGATGAGTCACAATATTACAAATTTCTGTCTATTTAATAAAAATTTCTGGTATTAATGTTGTAATAACTTTTCCGCCATTTAAATAAAAGAAAAAATTATATATAAAAATAACGAATTTTCTTTTCTATTAATCAATATTATACGATTATAGAGAAATATGGGCGGAGTTGCGTATGATCTAATTTAAATTCGTATAAGCTTATCTACATTATGGTATTATATCTACTATAATGCGGATAATCATAGTAATATATATTAATATTAAGCTTGTTAAGTCGGTGCAAATCACGTTCGATGTGGGAATTTTATTGGAGACAATTTTTCATAAAAAAAAATAAAAAATAAAATAATTGGCTTAAACGAAGACGGAAAAAAGCCATTTAAATGAAGAAAAACATAATTTTTTTGGTTGTTGTTTTTGTTTAGAATTCATTCATCTTAAAATTTTTGAAATTTTAAAAGTGTCTTCAAGCTTTAGGGCGGAAAAAAATAGATTTAATCTCGGTGTTTGAGAAAAGTTATTTATCACAAAGTTTCGGAAAGTTTTTGTATTTAGGAAGAACTTACTTTATTTTTGAAGGAATTTAATATAACTACATCACGCTTTTAGGGAGGAAAAAATATATATATATATAAATTCGGAGATTTATTCTTACTTTAGCATGATTGTAATTACGTACCGTGTAGACTTTCGGGAGCATCGCAAATTCGATCGATCAATTCGCATTTCTTCTATATGATTTCGACCACAGAAGAATTATAAACAAACTGTTTATATGACATATTTCAGTTGGTTTGGTCTACTTACTTATGGAACTTAAGATATATCGCTCAGAGATAGATGAATGCTTATCGTGAGCCGACTAGGCACACTCGGATTGAAGTTGACTAATGATGTAACCGATCGAAGTGAGAGAAAAATAAGCATCAACGGGAATCGATCCCGGATGTTCTTGGTAATTTATAGAAACTATATCCTCTCCCTAAAGTATTCTGATAATGCTAAATGCCTATATGCGTTCATTTATCCGGAAAGTTAGAGAAAATTTTGGAGAAATCACGTAACTTTTATGTTCCAAAACAAGAACATCGATGAAACGTCAATCGTATTTACAGACTTGACATCCGTGCTGCTTGGCAAACAAAAATGCTACTCGATAATGAGTTAAAACTTTTTTTATTTTTGTTGTTAAGTTGAATAAAATTATAAGAATTTTTCTGAAGATAATTGTTGTTAAAAGATTATAGAAATAGCAATACTGCAATTAATATGGATTTAATGTGATTAGTTGATCTGGAAGCTTATAGCTTTATGGGATCTAATATAAGTTCAACGGAGCGGAAGTAAAGAACAATAATATTTTAAATCAGAAAAACTTATCGATTAAGCACGTAAAGTAAATTAATTTGGAGTAAATTCGTATTCGATAAATCGAGCGAACGCAGACACACACACAGACAAAGCGGAAAGAAAAAAAAGGGGGAAAAAAAATCTGATAACAACTAATGAAAATCCCATTTTAGTAAATGAAGTTTGTCAAAAGTTTAGCGTGACTAACTAACTAAAAATTCTTTGATTAGAATACATTTTCTGATGATAACGTTTTAGAAAATACAGTTTTATACATTTGATGATTTTCAGTCACGATATCGTTCGTTCAGTTTTCTCGCTAACACCATATCGAATATTCATAAAAGTTTATCTTCTTACGTCAGATTAATTAACTGAGAGAAAGTGACCTTTACCCACTTCTATTTTTTTATATATTTCTCTCGCTTTAATACCTGAAAGTGGAAGTGCATCTTTCCTGTGAGAGTCGAGCGCCGGAGATGCACGAACAGACTTACATATACACCTAATGGTAATGTCTGGTGGTACCAGATGGCAGACATGGCGGGTTTTATGTCTTCTGGTAATGGCCAAAGGTAACTGATGGTGGTAATAAACTTTATCCACCAACAACAGATAGCTCGGAATGATTCGTCCCATCTTTTTTCCCATCAGCGGAAGAAAAAATAAAATAAAATTCCTAATAATTTATAGGTAGTTATTCTAATAGTGTAGTAGTTACTTTACTTTAATTAAATATGAATTCGAAACGATGTTCAACTCTTTTTGACGATGCTAATCATGCACGTTCCTATCCCGGTTGCATCATACATCACGTGGATAATCTGAAGCCAATAGAGGAGAGTTGGCTACTCGCGTCACGTGACCCGACTGTGCAATTAACGTTAGGATCTCTATTTACAGCGAGTGAGTGTCGAGGTCGCTATCAGCATACTAATAAGATGTTCATCAACTTGCTTCATTTTCCTTTCAATCACTTATTCTAACACGCTCCGCTGACTGCGACCAGTTTGGAATTTGAATTGACTGATGGGTTTACATTTTAGCCGCTGATGTGAGCTATACTTTCAATTTTTACATAACAACAGTATTAAGGCTTCCAGAATGGTATCGAAGTACCAACCACATTTTCTTTTATTATACCCAATAAATATGAACAGAAAAGTTTCGATGCAAAATGAACATCCGTCTTATCTAACAAACAAATTACTTTGATCAGAGAAATTGTAAAGTTCGAGACCAAACTAAAAATTAAAACTTTGCAATCCAACACTTGAAAATTTTCGTAATTGAAATTGCAATACGATATCGAAATTTAATTTTTAGAAGAATGCCATTCCGAGAACGTTAATTAACAATAGTAATTAGGGATTTTAAAGATTTTTAAAGCTGTTTTATTTTAATAAATCGCAGCAAAGACAAAACTAAAAAAAAAAGAAGAGGAGGAGAAAAAAATTCATTGCGATGGAGTTGGTAGGAGAGAGGTCACTTATTGATCCATCGGTGGACCTCGGAATGAAAGAGTCGGACAAATAAGAGGAAGGAAGATGGAACAGCGTTCCCAAAAGCATCATTAAGACGAACAGAGTCAAAGCTTTGGTCTAATCTGCGACGACGCCTCCATCTTTCTAGCTGCTAATTTTCTCTTTGCTTCTTCATCTCGGATCTGTTTACTCATCTAAAGATGTCTTTGATTGAAACAATTAAAACTAAAATTCCAGTCGAAAATTCCTGAAATATCTATAAAAGAATCCAGTAAAATTAATTTCAAACAAAAACTAGTCATTTCCTACGTATCAGTGTTGAGCGATTGCTGAAGGAAGAATGTAGACCATGCCAAGAATTAAATTACCTCATGCTCAAAATTTCTTGGAGGTTAATATAATGAAAGTGTGTAAATTAATAAACAAGTGCGAGAGGTAAATATTTAAATAAAATATTCGAGTAGTTTATGGCAATAATTTGAAAAGGAAATGTTTCCGTCGTTAATTACCATTTCAGAAAGGTGTCGATGACATCCATGCCAAGATCGTTTAATGTTATTGGCATTCATTAAGCTAATTTGTGCTCTTCACTGCAAGATACTCCATAATTTCCTCGTTAACGTAATTAATCGTCGTTAATGTTTGACGAGAGAATGACAATGGTGACAAAAGACCGAATTGAAGATCACTCCAAACCAACCAATCGATCATCGGCTCTTTTGCTTATTTGAACTTGACCCTTGGCATTAATTTATTTCCAGACTTTATTTACTCTTTCCATGTTCGCCTACCGAAGTATAAAATTGTTTGGATAACATTATGAAACCTCGTGTCATTTTAGAAGCATCTGAATTGTTTTAGCCATGTTCTATCTGACACTCGATCTACCAAGCAAGGAAAATGGAAAAGCAAAATAAGAAAGTCAATATAATACCGGTAAAGATACATAATCTCAAAAGTCACTCTTGAGATTACACTTCGCACTTGCACATTAAGAATGTTGCGAAACTTGGCTCTGTTGCAACTCGCACAATCTTACATTCGCTTAATATTCTTCTACGACTGAGGAAATAATCTATCCTGCCATTCCGCCATAGTCTACGTGATCGCATTTATAAGAACAAAACTAAATTTTCGACAAATGTATTTCGGTTCTGGAAGTGTTATAATCCCAAAAAGAAATTCTCTGCATGAGATTATCATCACAATCTATGTGATGTAGAAGTTTACAAAAGCATCCACCAATGAAAATATTCTCTTCTTGCTATACAGTACTTTTCATACATAGAAAATAAAAGAAATTCGGAATTTTTGCTAATATAATAATAAGATTTTTGAATGTACTAAAAACGGGGAGATTTTCACGATTTCCATAAAACAATCCAATGCTTAAATTAAGCAAACTTAAAGTAGCGCAATAACTTTAAATATTGCTTCATTCGGAATCTACAATTATATCATCCGATCGTTGTAACCCCAAACGGTCTTTAAAGCTAACTAGTGAGAAAAAGTGCACTTTTGATCGTTCAACACTTTCTAAGTGTTAAACCATCACTCGAACTTCCTCTTTCACTAATTTACAGAGAATTGATGCTGTTAGAAGAGCGAAAGTTAAACATTAGAAAATAACGCCATCGATCTTGGGTTAGAAAAGAAGGAAGATTATTTTCTGATCGCTGGATCTAACTTTGAACTCGGTTAAAGGTAGTTTTTGAACTGGACGATACTTTTAGAAGATGGAAGAAAGATTTAAGGACAGTAAAGTTTATTAGGCGGCCATTTTTGGATATATTCTATGTCTGAGCATCCTCAATCTCGATATCCTGTATAATTTTGCCGTCTACATGACAGAAATGTAAATTATTCCCGGTTGCAGCTGCTTTCTCAAAGAAGGTTGGGTTCTTCAACTGGTTTCCAAGGTAACCGTCAGAAAGTATCATTTGGGAGTGGGAAGAGGCAAAGGCATACGGCAACAGCTGGAATACATCACAAGTGGCCCGTTGTTTCTCTCCAGTTGGAACAACGTTTCCCTCTCTTTTCTCCAAATCTGTTTTACCTACGAAACTGCAAAAAACATGTTTTTCCTTCCTTCCTCTAACAGTTTTATTAGTATTAATTATTTCCTTAAGAAGAAAAGAATATATTCGTTGCTTAGTTAAATATCAAAAGAGCAATTTTTGACTCAGCGGGAGATGATTGCTAGTGGATTTCATCTACGATTTCCTCTCAGGAGTTGTCAAAAGCGTCTAAATTTATATATACACGTGTTGATGGATGATGCGGAAGATCAAAACTCGTATACGTTTCGACTAATTAAAACGGCAGTAGCATCGAATATAATTAAAACGATGACCACCATTCTTTCCAGTCGAGTTATATAATCTCGAAAAAGAAATTCGAAAACAGAATTGATTAGGTAATTTACGATATTTACCTGGTATTTATGAAACCGAAAATTTCGCAAAACAAAGCTTAGGCTTGGTGAAAGGTCATTATTTGTCCCCAAATAGAGACAAATGGACGTCATCAGAAACCAATCGATGCATTACGTAAAAGGGCAATGGAAGGAATCACGTGACAAATTGGAAGCGAGGCTTGGAATGGCCAACGTCACTTCCGGTCTGTTAATCCATCCGTTAGGTTTCTAAGATTACGCTTCTCCTGGTGCTATTTTTTAAAGGAAGTGGTCAAGTGTGACCGAGTGTCGACCCTATATCATAATTTTTAACTCATTTTTTTGGATTTTTTCATTCGAAAAGTATTAAGAGAACATATAACCGACACTTATCGCAACACCTACAATAAATAATTAAATATTTTATAAGGTACCACCCGAATAATTAAATTACCTGAACACCAACCCATTTTAACGTGCAATTTCCGATTTCATGCAGTTTTTTTTTTTTCTAATTTTCTGGAATTACCTGAACACCAACCCATTTTAACGTGCAATTTCCGATTTCATGCAGTTTTTTTTTCTAATTTTCTGTATGATTGAAAGTTCGAATCGTTATTCAAAAGCGAGAACTACTCTTCACCATCAGAAATGCTAAACAGTGAAAGAAACCTTGTGGCCATCAAAATTTATAATTAATAAATAGCATTTAGTATCACAATTGCTTGAAGTTTAAAGTATTCTGTCAAAGAAATCCCCTATATAACTTATGCTAAACAGATGCTTTGTCTAATGATAACATCAAGTTTTTAGGAGATGATAATTTATACTATTGCTTGAAGTTTAAAGTATTCTGTCAAAGAAATCCCCTATATAACTTATGCTAAACAGCTAACAACTTTGTCTAATGATAACATCAAGTTTTTAGGAGATGATAATTTATATTGCCTAAAACAATGGCTAAATCCATAATTATAATTAAGATAATTGGATGTTCACTTGATTTATTGACATATAAGTTATATTTAATAAACTTATATAGGAGACATCTCAACGTCTATTAATAATACGTTTCTAAAGCATACAGCTAGTCTATAATTACATTAAAAGTCATTATTATAATATATGAGAAGTAAATATAATTAATTAAAAATATTATAATCTCAGTAACCAGATCTAAGTTAATCCAAATTCCCAGTAATCTGAACCGTTGCAGCGAAACAAAAAGTATTCAAATTACCTAAGCGCTCAATCTGTCAGAGATGAAGCTAATATAGGGCAACAAAGGTGCAGTAGTAGTTATAATAATAAAAATAAAATAATTATTTAAAATATTTATATTTAATCTTTATGCTTACCTATTATGTAAAGGATTAAGTGTAATGAATTGCTGCTATTGTACTAAAAATTGTTGTTTTTCAGTTTAAATATTCCAGTAATCCGGACATAATTTTGATACATTAATTAGTTCGGATTTTACACGATTTTTTAGCCGTGCCGAATCGATTGATAGAAGTTGCGAAATCGGTCTAGCGGAAAGGTAAAAATTCCAATTTATCTAAGATTTTGACAATTAATTATAAACATTTTAAATAATTCGTTTCGAGATAAAAGAAAGAGCCGAGAAAAAAATGTTTCAACAGCGAATTTGAGTTAATATAGGACGACGTTTCTTTTTTGGTTTCTGAGTCGCCAATATCAGACTAATCGATTATCAAAATCTATAATTGATTAGCGGGGAAAATAATAAAAATAATCTTAAGTTTAGATGTGTTCTCACAGAGGGAATTACAGTATAAAAAGGATATTTTGGGCTTTAATTACTACTATCTGAATTACTTCAGTTTATATCTGTTTGTATGGGATCGACGTTAGAGTTAACTTTAATAAATAAATAGTTAATAATTTCAATGTTTGTTAGAAATAATGGAGAGAGGAACAAGAAAAAAAGGGGAAAGGGAATGTCCGAATGAGACAATTCAATCAAAATTTCACTTCTCCAACTGGTGGAGTAATGAGCTAAGGGAGTTGGGACATCTTTTTCTTTATACTTTAGCACATTTCCAATGCAATGCATGCCAATTTTCCCAGCTCTTGGGGATTTCTATTATCGAACAAGAGTTTTTCCTTCACTCTTCCTTTTATTCTTGAAAAGAATAAAAAAAAAATCTGGAATCTTTAGTCACTGTCAGCTAATGTTTCGGTAATTTGCATGACTGCTCATTCTCTTACACACACTTTTTGTATTCTTCCTATTCGGAAGAACAACCAAAAATAAAATAAAGTAAGAGACAGAAGAAGCCAAACTGCAAACTTGAATTTCTTTAACTGATTCAATGATATGGAAATTATGGTTAGCCTTCGTCTCCATTCTCTAATTAGGGAAATTAAAGTAAACATTTTAGTCTTGGGATTTACACAAACTTAACGAAAAGGATTATCCTGAACCAGGAATCGAGATTTTTTTGACAGAAAGTAAATAAAAAGAAAGATATGCGATATGTTGGTCCATTATCTTCTCTCCCTTTGCATTCTAACAAGTTATACTTGTTAGAACGTTACAGCGTGATATTTTTAAACATCAAGTTGGTTTTATTGTTTTCTTTAATCTTTTTTTTTTACTTATAATTAAATTACAAATTAAAGCAACCTTTACAGTTAAAAAACGACTGGAAATAGCATTTTTATATAGGTGTTAAAAATAACAAATTATTTTAAAAAATAAAGAGACATGCAGTAAATGAGATTCAAAAACAATTTAGAAAATTAAATTTTTTTTACGCTAAATTTCCATTAAAAAATGTATTACACCTTTTATATTAATTTTGTTATCTGTGGCGAAAATTATAAAAATTACGTTTTTCGATCCTAGTGCCGCTTGTATACGACGAAACAATCGTGGTAATGGTGTTGTTTTAAATATATGTAATATATTAAAGTTGCATTATTCAGGAAGAGTTATAGAATTAGCTTAATGAAGGAGCAGTGAGATAAAATGATAAAAATAATTTATTGAAAGAAATTTAATTTTTTCCCCCGAAACGCAATAAAAGTGTTTCTATTCTTTTATGTGAAGAGACGATTATAAAAGACATTTGAAATTTGAGTGACGATCCACACAATTCAATCTGTTCAAACATTAAAAGCGGCCTGCACACGTTACGTTTTTAATTAATCTCAGCAGAGAGAGGGGGAAAGAAGAAAATTAATTTAAACCACTTTACGAGTTGAATTATAGATAAGTTTATATTGGGAGAATTATTTACAAGAGTCCAAATTGCTGCACAAAATGTTGACTGGTTACCATAGTGACCCATCCAGCTTGAGGCAATGCAGCTTTCAAGAGGCAGACGGGGAACCATAAAACCCAACCCTACCTGTGTTTCACCACCAATTTCCATTGATCTTGCTCGGGGCTAGGAAGTTATAAACATTTCCTTCGACATGAATGTATTCATATCAATTTTGTCGTTACATACAAAGAGAAAATTCCAAAAGTTTATTGCTTTGCCTAATCACTTTTGTGCCTCGGTCGTAAAAACTACCAATGCACATTTGCAAGGATGAAAACTTTTCTTTTCCAAACTACTTAATTGGTTAAGAGTTAAGAGTGGAATCTCGTTTATGCTTCGGAGAAAGAAGATGTTACAAAAATGAAATGTCTTTTATAAATTCCGAGAAAACTGCTGATGAGATACCATTCCAGAGATAATTGTTTGTAATTATATTAGCATTTCTGAATAAATAACATTTAAGAAATGATTTAAGCATGTACCGTGATTTATTCAACTAATTTTATCAGTAAAGATATTAAATTTGGGTAATTCCGACATTGGATTCTTCTTAATTATATAATTTACAGCCACAGAAAAACTCTTTCGGATAACCTTATTAATTATGTTCAAAGTTCATCACTTCCTTCCCTCTCTTTCCTGCTGAGAACTAACTCATAACTTATCCTGGGGATGAAATTATACTATTCTAATTATGTGGTTAAGTTACCTCTTTAATTATATCGAATGAGTTTGATCTTTTTTCCTTATTTCTCCACTTGTTTATTTGAGTGTCACCAACCCGCATTAATCTCCAAAGTTCGCCTGTGCAAATGCACCTTGTAGCTGACACTACATCTATATATCATGAAGTAATCATGCCCTTGAGATTGGCATCTAGTGTTGGATTACTGGCTGCCAAATACACTCGATAGCTTCTTGTTACAATAACTGTAACTAAGTTGTGATCAAATAATTCTCTATTGGGCTATTACCAACTAAAAATTTATTCTTCTGATTTCGAGTTTTCATTAATTATCCCGCTTGTAATTAACTGTAATGTTTAATTTGGGATTTATAAGTAATGAATTGTGTCGTGAAAAGTATTAATCGAATAGATCTTGTCCATAAATTACACATAAAAATAGTTAAGAATTCAAAGAAAACTATAAAGTAGAATGACATTCTGTTTATAAAGTTATCACATTTTTATTCTATTGATCTAGGATTCTCAGTTAAGACAAAAATATTCTTTGCTAATTTAAATTTATATATTATAAAAATTTATTTTGATAAAATTGCTCGAATTATTCTTTCTTTAATCCTTACAGGGAATGCTTACTCTGCATTTTTCGTGGCAATTAATTGCAGACTTAATTTTAGACGTCAGATACAATGAAAGAAAAAAAAAATTATAACTGGAAGATATGGCCCCATTCAATAATCATGTGGACACACGAATATGCTAGGTCATCTTTAACAAGTAGGTTGTGACATGCAAAGTACTCATTAGTATTGCATAGTAACTTTCATTGATCTAGATACGTCTGCAAAACATTTACATTGGTTAAAAAATTATACCGTGTGTGTGTTTTTAAATTGATAAAAAAATAGAATAGAGGCACATTCTTACAAATTTCTTTTATTGGATATTCAAAGATCTCTGATAAAAATGGCCTCACATCACCAATTATCTTTACAGTGTGAGACCTTCTATCGGAACCGGATGAACTAACATATAGGAGCAAACAGTTTTCACATTCACAAAACATCACATGATTTTATTTATTTATTTATTTTGTTCCATGGAATGATGTTTATATCGATGTTGCTGATAAAATCGACAAAATACGTCCACTGTCACAATACAAATAGAGATATGATAGTTTTACCCAGCCAGGGCCATAACTGGAAGTATTGCCAAAAATTCTCGATCTGGAGATAAGTTAAATCCAGGCATAAGTACACGTGTCGATATTGACGGATCCTCTTTTAATTTTTTTTTATACAAAGGGAAGGATGGAAGAAATCTGTACAAACTGATTTTATACACCTCGAACTCAACCGCATTTTTTTAATAAATAGGAGCGTTTCAAAACACACTCGCGTGTGTTCAAAATTAGCGGTTTATTTTGTCTAATTAAACAAAGTCCACGGTCGACATGCAGGGTGATATGGCTTGGTACCAACGATGCGTAGCACCATGTTCAGCACCTGAAAAGGCTTTGGATTTCTGCATAGTCTCACAGAGACAGAAATGCCGCAGCACTTAAACTTATCACTAACATTGGCAACAGAAATATTCAACTTGTTGCATCTTTACATAAGCCCTCGGGCTACTTTACACAACTTTATACTCAACAAATGGCGGGGATATTGCATTTCCCACAAATAAGAGGTCATCACTAAATGTTCACATATTCGGAGCAGAAGCGAATGATATGAACCTAATCGGTGCAAACCCTTGCAGATGGGATATGTTGCGTCCGATGGGACAGGGTTCGCACGCGATAATCACAGCAAGGAAAAGGTTTACTGAGCAATGTTCGTACCTGCAGAAAGGAAGATAACGCACCAACGTAAATCCAGCAAAGGATTTGTTCTATTCTTGTTCACAAGCTATTCTGCTGGAAGCCCACACTTAAATCAAACAAGAAATCCTTCCGCCATATTTGCATTCATTTGCACTCTTATTGTCTGAACGCTATTCATGATTTTCTTCTGATGTCCAACTAGAGTGACACCTAGAGATGTTAAGTCATTAAGAGTTAGTCTTGCTACCGATTCCATCGTTGCAATACCGGCCTGTTGGAAATTCGGAAGATAGCGGCGCATTTTGATGCTATCCAACCATTCTTCCACCGATTTCAATTGAGTCATGTCTGGTGCACTTGGATCCAATGGATTCTGATGCCTGAAATGCATACAATCCTTTCTTTATCTCTGCAAAATTGTACTCCAACTCTTTATTCAGAGACATTTACCTGTTTTGTGCGATTTTCCGCAGACTTTCGGGACATTGCATTAATTTGTCCAAAGTTTTAACAATAGTTGCAAATGCAGGTCTATGTGCTCGATCTTTCTGCCAGCAATCGAGCATTAATTGGTGTAAAGCCTCCGGACAGTCCTGAAAAAAATTATGTTAAAAAATTCTTTTAAAATCAAAATTTTTTGAGTAATTAAGTATATAATTACCATAGGTGCGGGTAGCCTATAACCCTTTTCGATGCATTTGATAACGTCTTGATTCGACCAATTCCAATATGGACGTTCACCATACGACATAACTTCCCAACTAACAATTCCGTAGCTCCAAACATCACTAGCGGAAGTAAATTTTCGGAATGCTATTGCTTCTGGTGCAGTCCATCTGACAGGAATTTTACCTCCCTTGAAGATAAACAGTTTTGAGTATTAATTTCCATTAACATTAGATAATTACATACATAACATATAAATAGACCATACTTGGGTAGTGTAAGCGCCTTCAGTGGCACTTTCGATCTCTCTAGAAAGTCCAAAATCGGCTATTTTGCAGACCAGATTGATATTGACTAGAACATTTCGAGCGGCAAGATCCTACAGTAGTAAAGATTTCAGCATTAGAAACAGTTGTATAATATATAAATATATAAAATTTTAAAGTGTAAAATTGCATACCCTATGGACGTAATTCATTTCGGACAGATATTGCATACCGGCGGCAATTCCTCTTAACATACCCACTAACTGAAGCACTTGGAATTTTCCATCATTGGCCTGAGGGCATAGAAAGAGACGTAATAATAATAAAAGATTATAATTGTACTTTGTAGAAAACGGAAAATTTTTACTTTTTCGTCCTTTATTTTTATGACGTTATCAATAATTTAGAACGAAAGTAATTCCATTTAATACGGTAATATTAATATTTTGTTAGTAAAACTGTTTGATAATAGAAAGGAGTGTTTAAACACGTAATAACTTGATGAGCTGTAATAATGAGTCCTTCACCAGTTGATCAGCAAACTAGCCGGTTTGAAACGTTGGCTGGCACGCAACTCTGCAAGGAAATGACTTTGACCATCGATCTTTCTGAGTCACAGGGGATGTAATCATGTGACTTTTGATAGGCTCAGCCGGAAACAATGGGGTGTGGTCGCAATATAGAAATCGACTTAATGTGACAATTTTTAGAACAATTCTACGAAAAATGGGAAATTCGGTCGCCACCAATAATAAATTTGATATTTTGCATTCCGCACATGTTACACGTAATTAATTACTTTTTAAAACTAAATTTATTTCCCAAAAATAATAAAAATTACCCTGAGGAAAGTATCCAAAGAGCCGTTTTCCATGAACTCTGTAACAATCATAACTGGATTGCACTTAGTCACCACGCCTTGTAAGTAAATAACATTAGGATGATCAAACTGTCCCATTATGCTAGCTTCTGTCAAAAAATCCATCCTGGCCTTATCGGAGGAACCAGGTTTAAGTGTTTTGATTGCAACAGTCATCTCTGGTCTTCCCGGTATCTTCAGTTTACCTCGACACACGTCACCAAATTCACCTGAAAGTCAGATAATATTAACAGTTATCTTAAAAAAGTAATAGCGATAATAGAAAGTACTTACCTCCACCGATAATGGCTTCGATAGTGATGTGAAGGGCATCAATCTCTTTAGTGAACTCGCGAACCGCTTGGTTGGGATCTTCGTAGGTGTGAGGATCTATATAAGTCTTTGATCCTCCGGACGGTGTGAAGAGTGGTGTTGTTACTGTAAAAGTACGGCAAGAAGTTTAGTAACTTCCACCACCTTCTAATTTATTTTTATTTTTTTTATTTTGTTAGTGTGTTAGCTACTTACAGCGGACAGTCGAGACTATAGGAAGGTGATCTAGCGGAGGGACAACTAGTAGCGTAAAGAAATTGTTAACACGTATTAAAAGAAGGAAAAAGAAAAATACTACTGCTAAAGAAAAGTTTTAGAGATGTTTTTAAAATGTTAAAAGATCGATACCTTCTCCGTTTCTGTATTCTAGAGTGTCGCAGTCACTCGGTTGTTTTTTGTTACACTCATCAGTGCTTCTACAATAACAATGGGTAATTAGGCTCTAATTTTGAGAATTTTAAGAAGCAAAGCGAATATCCTCACCTTCTAACGTATAAGAATATCATAACAATGATAACAATGATAAGAACAATTAAGGCGACAGTTGCACCAGCGATGATTCGAACTTGAATCTGGTCATCTTCAACATATGCTAAACAATTATTTATTAAAATATTATTATAGTTAATAGTACAAAATTTTAAAACATAGATAACTTTCATGATAGCACACATACCTGTACTTCCCATTAATTGGCCTGTAGTTTTAAAAATAGGTTTACTATAATCGCCCCATCCGTGAGTAGTTTTGGCTCGAATCTGCAAAAATGTTCAAAGTTATAAATCTTCAAATGGAAACAGTAAAGGGAAAAAGAAGAAGGAAAAAAAAACAAACCTGAAAACCATATTCGGTACTTTCCATTAAGTTTTTAAAAACTATATTTTCTTTTTTAGTTGGGATACTTGTAGTATTTTTTTCGTTTCTTCCTATAAAATACCTAACTTCGTACATCTCCAATTGAGAATAGGGATCTTCGGGTGGTGACCACTTTAACATAATTTCTGTGCTTTTCATTAACATTGCGCGTATATTGCTGACCATGGAAGGCACTGTAATGAAACACAGTTGTTGATTTTAAAGATAAATTGATTCATCTCTAATTCTTGTCCGATCTCTGACTTCACTAAATAAACTTAGTCCCGTCGTATTTAAGTTAATTATAGATAAATTTGGTTTAATTTAATGTGTATTTGCTTTGTGAAGTTTGTGTAATAGATAGTAGAATAATGTGATTAGAAAGCGCAATTAAGTAATTCTAATGGGATATATTCTATATCGAACTGTTTGCATAAATTAATGCAATTAAGAAATTTCTGCATTAAAAAGTACGTTATCGCTTAATGTTTACCGATTGATAATTTATGATATTATTCATTCTTACAATTTACATACGATTTAATGAATTTTTTTTTATAATGCAGAAAATAAAATGTCGACATATACTCACCGGATGCTTCAGTAGTAACGGTTATATCTATATATTGACTCCCACCCAAAGATGAAACTCCATTTTCTGCATAGACTTGAAATCTATAAGAGGTAACGGGGCTCAAACCCGAAATGGTGACTTTAGTCTCGTTGAATCCTCTATCTCCAGGTGTGTATACTACAGAAGAACCGCAACCATCGCACGCAATTCTATATTCCAAATCCAATCTGCCACCTAAATAAGAAGGTATCTGCCATCCAAGAACAACAGTAGATTGATCCACAAAATTTAAAGACAAATTCTGTGGTGCCGATGGAGGCTCTAGTAATAAAATTCGAGATTTTGAGTTAAATTCTGTAATAGAATTTCTGTTTACTTTTTAGAAATGTTCTTACGAGTGCACGGCATGGCTTTTGGATCTTTAGAAGCTCTGTAGTAACCATCGTCGCATCTACATTCCAAAGAACCTTTGTAAGGGGCTGTACTGTATTGAGGACAGGGAGAACACGGAATATCTCCAACTGAAGATTTGAAAGTGCTAACAGGACACACTAAAATAAATAAATAAATAAATAAAATACAAATTGTCTCTTATTTTCCATAATATATTATCATTTAAATAAAATTATCCAAATAAAATACACTTATTAATGTCGGGTAATAAAATTGAATATAAATCAAATTTAAATTTGAATTTTAATGGTTCCTTTATTCAATATCATTTGTTGGACACGGGAAGAATATTTCATGATAAAATTTGAAATGGAATTTTGTAGATCTATAAATATAGATTAGATCTATACTCTCGGACATTTACAATATATAAAAATATAATCTATATTTCTAGATATAGCCCGAAGCTTACGGATACATTTTCTATATCGTATATATATAAAATATTCATTCTAGACATAATTAATGTAAGACAGATTATTAAAAAGTAAAAATGGGAATGAATTTATTTACTCGAATATCTTAAGGTTTGCAGCACTGCAACCAAATCTCTAGAGTAAAAGTAAAAAAAAAAAATATCTTTCCAACATTTTCACCGTCTCTCTAAGGTTTTTGAAGGAAGAAAATCGTCAAGGACCAAGATAAAAATTTCTCCCGCGTAATATCTAGAAGTTTCTTCCATTAAATTTCTCAATTTTCTTTAAAAAATAATATTCATCCTTTAAAATTCATAAGTTGTATTTTGGGTAAGTTCCATATTGTTATTGATTGAGAGATGTTTTTCGCTTTACTTCTCGAATTGTTCTTTTGAATAAAACTACAAGATAGTTTCGAATTTTGTAAGTATTTTCGAAGTTTAATACTATAATAATGAATTAAAAAGTTAAACTTACTAAGAAAGAAAAAAGTTTTTTTTTTTTATTAAATTACCGAATGAAACTCTAGATTTGTAAACTAAAAACTTTTTCCTGAACTTTAAGACTTAAAAGCCAAACCCTAATTAAAAATTTAAAGATAAGAGAATCATTTCTTCGATATTGGAAAAAATCTATCTTGATATACATGTAATATGAACGAGACTGTTATCGAAGATTTTAACTTTTACATTCAGCTTATTTATTTTTAATAGATCCTTAAAGTGGAATGAAAGAGGGATTAGACACAGACCCACTATCTTCTAGACAATAAACAAAGTGGGATTTTTGCTTCTCTTCTTACAAAACCGAATTACCCATAAAAATCCGAATTGGGAAGTTGTAACAACATGCCAAAAATCTTTAGAGGGATTTCATTCTAATTTTCCTCTGCAAAAACGTGTTGCGTGAATGATGCCATCAACGTATCGACCATTAGTAGTAACACTTTTATAACAATGCTACACATGCGAATTTACATGCAAATTGCGTCAGAAAACGAAAATATTGTTAATACTACTCGGGGAATAAAATCGGAATAATATTAATGGAAATTTTGCTATCTTTGCAGAGTGATGTAGAAATTGCTGACGTCAACACAAAACAGGCCGATTAGTTCGTTCGGTCGGAGTTAATACCTGTTCTTAAGAGTTGAGGTAATTAATCTGCCAGACTCTTTCCGTCATCCATTCTTTCCATGCATATCGTTGCTATGATGACCCTCCACATACGTATTGTAAAAGTAACAAAATTCGCGGTTAATACACGGCAAAATAAATGCTTTATCATGAAAGTACTCCTCCAATCCGTTAACAGTCCGTAAGGCTTTCATTAAGCAACACACGTCAAACCTGCAATACTTAATAAAGTTAATGTTTATAGGAAACTAGTAGGAAACTATTAAAATTTCCTACACAAATATTCCTTTTTTAAGAGCCACCCAAAGGTCAATTAACCTTTCTAATCATTACGTTACTTAATTTTGTTCTCTAAAATGGCAATATGGACTAATTTTAAATAAAGGGCGTGGATAGAGAGAGCAGCGTGCTTCGAAAATAACTTTTCTAATTTAAGTTTGGTAATTAAACAATGCCATTTTTAAATTTATAAAATTATGATTCATAAAATTTGAAATAGTTTTCACATAAGTTTATAAACAGTTTTTTTTTTTCTTAATCTTTAAAATGCGTACTGGGCAAAAAGAAAAAAAAAATTCGCTCAATAATTTATTAAAGTACAAGCTTCTAATGATAAATTGCATTCTAACAATAATGTTTTATAGTCGACAGTCTTTGTTTTTCAAGAATCAAACACGGAATAACATTTATTTAAAGATAATCAACTTCTAAAATAAAAACGCGACAGGAGAACAAAAATAAAATGGCAGATAAGCAACGTTCATTTTTACAATTGGAGTTGTAAAAAAAAGTATTTTAGTTAAATTTTTTAATCGTAAACGTATTCAGATTAAAATATAACATTCGTTTACAGAATAAAATGAGTAAGTATACAATAACTAGGAAAATTATTTAAATATACAACGTTAAAATTTTAAACAGTCGCCATTTTGTAAAGGAATTTTGTATGAAACAGAACCATTGTCTTAAATATGATTTTTCATGTATTCCAGCTTTTCAGATATTTTTTACACGGAAAAGTAGAATATAAAAAACATTTTTGTAAAAAATAACTAAAAATAATAACAATATAAACAATCATATAGATAACTACACCAGATTCCACAGAAACCGAATAGGCCTATTTCATAGTCCTCGTTTTTACATTTTCTTTTTTAAAAATAGCGACTATTTCCGTTCTTTGACAGGACTAAGAAGCGGTTAGGCCTTAGTTATAGACCTATAGGGCGTTCTCGTGCACTAAGTACAGGATAAGATCTCCGCCCCATAATATAGTAAGCATAAAAATTTGCTCGGAATGATCTCGGTTCCGAGAAAACTCGACACGTCCAAAGTACAGTGTCCCTGGCCAGCAAAAAAATGAAAGAAAATCACATAAACTATTGTCAAAAAGGTCATTCATTAGACTAATGACTACATCCTAACTGCAAATCGTTTATATTAAATTTACCAGCGTGTCATCGACGACAAAAAAAAAGATCAAAATTTTTGAGAAAATTTTAATGAAGACTCTAGTCGATACACAATTTAAATTTTTCTGTTACTTCAGTAGGCATTTTTACGAGAATCGGGACTTTAAAACCGATTTAGTCGGGAACGGGAGCCGAATCACGAAAATTGTATCTAGTTTCATGTTTATAATAAGACGGAGTCATCCTTCATTGTGCATTGTGAATAAGAATTCGTATATAGAATTGAGAGACCGGAAGATCTCGTTTATGTTATACTTTTTAACAATCGATTTAATATCTATACGTAAGCTACCTAGTCCGGTATCGATCGGAACAGTCTTGGATTAATTATGTTAAAATTAAACAACGGCAAGAAATTTCGAAATAATTCAATCGCGAATTTTTAAAAGATATAACCTAGACGCATTTATTGTAGAAATGAGTTCAGGTGCAACATTTTCCATGCTTTCCCCCCTCTCCAATTTTCTTTCGGCAACATCTGCGGGGTTTAAAAATTGAAACGGAGTACAAATAACTAAAAGGAATCTGTAAATTAAAAATTCTAATAATAAAAAAAAATTATATAAGACTTTATCTTATAGTTATTAAAGTAAACTTATTTGCTTTTATAATAAAATAATTTTGGGAAGAAAAATTGTTTTTCAATTACGTCTCTTCTATAGTTACGCATCGCCATCTGGAGACGAATTTTCGAAGTAATTTGTTTTCGTTCATCGATTTCTCTCTATTAAACGGTTTCAATTAGTTTTAATAATCTCTCGTTTTGTGTTTCGAAAATTAGTTTTACCTGTTTAAACTTCCTTTTTTTCTCTATTAATATATAGCCATTCCGAATCGTATCACCTCTGCTGACCCGCACAATGACACTGTAGTAGTTTAACACATCTTGCTTCCGGCTATCGATCAGCCTGTCTAGTGTTGACCCGAAAGATGCTGGAAGTGGGAAGGTTTCCCGTCACTTATCTATCGATATAAGCTACAAAATCAGTCCTGTCATAATGTATCCAATGCTATTCTAGAAATTTCACAATTCCACCTTCCTTCCAGCAAAATTGCCACGGAATAATACGAAATCTTTCAACCTTCCCTTTATTACAATGGCGACTTTATGATATATTTTTGTTTAACAAAAAACGGAAATTATTCATTAAAAGAAGGAAAGAAAAATCTGTCGAAGATTGTGAAAGCTTCGGCGCTATTTTAAAGGAAGAAGAAAAAGAAGAAGAAAGAAAATAAAAAAAAAAGAAATGCTAAAATTTCAATGGCACCTAACGAGGTAATCATTGTTAGAATTTCCAATTTGTAAACGAAAATCATAACTGGGCTTCAGCTACCAGAACTTTGTTGAAACATTCGTTAACAACCTTGTTAAGAATTTACAAGTTGGGATTTGTCAACTTTTGTTAATTCTAAATCATTTAAAAGAATATTGCAAAATGAATCGTAAAATCTCCAAACTGGTAATCAGTTGAAGAATTCGGAATGGTAATCGTACATAGAGTTGTAGTTAGTTATTCTAACAACGCATGAATAAATACTAGTGGTTGGTTGTCGATGCGTGAACAGCAATTAAACATTATAGAAGGCTAATAAGTCCTACTTCCGCGCCTTTGCTCAGATTATCACCATCCAAGTATTAGTCCTCCGTATAGCAATCACACAAATAATCAACGGGGATGTAAAGCTAAGAAGATGTACACGACGAACTTAATTGCTCTAGATGTTTGTATGCAATGAACCTCGAAGAATTATTATCGCAATAGTCGGATTAGTAGAGTTTACATCGTTAACGGAATGATCGACTTAAGTAGATAACCTACACTGGGATTCAGTCACGTGTAATTTTTACATTCGGAAGTTTTCAATAAAGCTTTCTTACCTTGGCAGATGTGTCCGATAGATTCGTATCCTGCCATACAGCTACATCCACCGGAAGGCAAAGTCCAATTTCCGTCTCCTTTACACAATAACCTCGGAGGATCTACCACAACAGCATTGGCTACACACTGACCCTCGGCTGCTACAATAGCAGTCACTTCTTTGCCGGTTGGAGTTTCGTGGAAGTAAGCAAAACTAGTCGAGATCTCCGGACAAGTAACATAGTACACCTTGATGGCAATAAGAGACAAACAGGCACCTTGGTCTCTGAATGCAAAGTACACGCCTTTCTTGGTCACGGGTACACTTCTGATTTCTGTATTGATGATGACTTCTGCATTAGAAGTGAATCTTCCTTCGTCGGCCGCTATCCTGCCGATCAGTTTGTAAGATTCGGGTTCCCAAGGCGGAGGTTCCTTGGTGGCAGCGTCGAACTCGTAGTAGAGAAGAGTAAAAGTCTCTTTGCACGACAAAGCCATGCCGGGGAACAGGTTGCAATCCCTCATACTAAACTTGACTTCGATGTACATGCGATTGGCCGGACCTCTCTCGATGAATGGGGTCCACAACCAATTGTTGACATCGTTGTAGGCCACGTCGCACACCACGTACGACCTCCAATTGATTCCCAATTCGAAATTCGTGAAGCTCTCTTCCACCCACTGAAAGAAAAATAAATAAAAGTAACACGTTAACATGTTTACCTCATAATTTTAAAAATATATTTATATATTACATATTTTAAAACTGAATAATTTAAACTTTAGAGAAGGATAAATAACTTTATTTTCGAGAAATAACAATACACTTGAATTTCATTTCAACTGTGTCATAAATAGTTACAGTTTTTTCCTTTTTTCATTCCGTGTTTCACAAACTTCGATTGCACGTATTTCTCTAGAAAGTACTTAGAAATTTATGAATTCAAATATTCGCCATTCTGCCTCAATAAATTCCTTTACTGAAATAGTGGCGATTCGTCTCGGTAAACGCGGTCGATCTTCGTTTCTGACCAAATTTAGATGCACTACTTTCCATTTACACACTAAAATTTTAGAAATTCAGATAGAAATATTTTTCATTCTTTAAATTTACCTGGGAAAAAAGAATTTAGTCCGAAATATAACTATTAAAGATAAATAGAAGGGGAGTTAGAAGACGAATCATTTAATTCCATCCTATATTCAAAGCATAATTGCGAATCACTTAAGTTAAATAATAAAGAGGAAGAATAAGGGATGACTTCACTTACAATACCAATAATGTGTAACACAAAGGCACAAATCTCGCTAAACAGTAGAAGTTTTGAAAGCTAGCAGAGAAAACTTGATTAGTTGCAGTCTACAGAACTAATAACTTGTGTCAGAAAAGTCAGTAGCGCATCAGCAATAATACAGCAGCCGTCAATACTACAAGAGAGCTTTATCATAAAAGTAGTGTTAAAATGAAGCTGTCACGACACGACCGTCAAAGGAACTTGAAGCTACTATCATTTAGCGGGGTTGACGCGGTGGCCAAATATTTGTGAAAGTCTCTTCAATGACACTCTCTATAAATGCCGTCTAATTACAACATTATTGAAGTTGGCATCCCCCCTTAGTTCTTCGCCAGAAATAGTCGGCGCACTTTCAATTATCGAGCAGCACCCTTGTGGTTTCACCTCAGTTCGTTTTATTAGTTGAAAGAAAGAGCAAACGTGCAGTTTACGCTCTTCGAAATTTCTTCTTCTTTTCTAACAAAAGCCAGTTAATAAATTGCAGTAAATAAAATCTCTATTATATATTTTTAATGAAAAAACCGGGATAAAACACGTGCAGTTTTCGTATGTGGGATGTGTGCGATATAAATCAAAATTTTTATTTTTTTCCTCTTGTCAATTTTTACTTGGAAGTATTGCCGCTCATCTTTCTCTCTCACCTTCAACCTTTCTCTGCCCGGTTAATACAGTCTGGAAGCCACCATGAAATATGGATGGTTGTTTCACAGTGCTAGCTACACATCCCATTGCGCTGCAGCAAACCTGTCATAAACAACAGAAATTGCCTGGTGTGCAACACAATATCTAATGTTATAGCCCTTTCCAAACTCGTGTTGCCAAAATGACCGACTTGGCGGATGGGAATTCGAGTTGCTGCTTAAGATATATCGATATCGAGTTTTCCACATTATTTATATATTAATTAAAAAAACACATAAAAAAGAATAATCTGTAGTGGCGTAAAAATCTCTCTTTTTCAGTTTGTAATCGTATGATCTGCAGAAAAAATGGAGTCGCTCGAAACTGAATATGTTCTATTTACAACAGTATTTTTAAAATTAAAACTGTTGAGAGGAAACTTAATATGTCTGCAATAATTTCAAGCAGCAGAGATGTAAAAGTGTTCAGATGAAGAGATTGTTTTAACTTCTTAAATAATGTTATAAGCATCCGACAGATGTCGCTGAACGGATTTATCCAATCAGATTGTATTATGCACACGTGGCTCGGTTCTCACCATACAAGAATCATATTTACATAATAATAGAAATTCGGACATAACGGTGTTGCATTTTGCTCCATCAGCATGTTCGGAGGAGTCGTTCGTAATTATCCGCGTTAAGAAAGAGGTGATTGAAATTCTTTTTTTACTCATCGAAAGCTTAACATGATTATACCGTATAGAGCTTTGAGGCAAAATATATTAGAATTCATTTAGATCTCTTTTGTAATCAATGTGATAATGCTTTTTTTTTCGAATATCCAACTGAAGCAAAGTTGGCCACTGAAAATTTATTAACACATTTTAAAATTTTCAATTTATTTTAACAGATCCTTAAAATAATATCGTATTTTAAACATCGCATGAAGAATTTTACTTTTATCGATCAGTTACCGATCGATAAAAGTGAAATTCAGACTAACTTTCACATTTTAGCCTTTAAAAACTGCAGTCGAAATTGCCTACCCATAGCCGTTTTGCTCTTTAACTGCATTTTCTACTCTAGCCTTCAACATGGCGTGATTTATAGATTAACTTAACTGATGTGACAAAAAATGTCTTCAGACCTGTTTATTCTAAATTCAATCTTTAATAAAATTTGGCAGAAAAAAAAAAGAATTCCAAAATATTAAATATATAATCACCGAAACGCTTTTTCGATTTGACGGTGTAGTTATTTTATTATTCATATTACCGAGATGTAATTTTTCTTCAGAAAAAAAGGGGATATTTTCGTTCTTGGAGAAAGAATCGATCGAGGCCTTTCTCTACGGAGGCCTCCTAGAAATGGTAGAAGTGCACGCGAGCAGCTAATCTGTTTACGTGACCTACGTAGCCTAGTGTTTCATTAGCAGTCTCTGCTGGTTGTAATCAGCAGACTTGGATAATCGTTCGATTGCCCTAGCAGTGTTTTGTCCATGTTTCCTTCGTTCATTATGTGCAGCAAAATAACAAGCCATGCGATCGTTTAATACTCACTAATTTGTCATCAAGTCTGTCGAGCGGACTTTATACTAACTACACAAATTCTTCCTTTCCTCTACCTTTTTATATATATACCTTTTCGTTAAATCTGTATACATCTTAACAACATTTAAATAAGCCATAAACTTACGCGTGAGCATTTATGGTAATGACATTTACCATTAAATTTTTTAATTGGCGATTCTGATCGAAATTTTTCTCGATATTTTAAAATCGCTTATAACGATCTACTACTTTTATGAAAATAAACATGATAAAGACTAATCAGTGCTTTCGTTTATCTAGAATAATAAATTATTTAACCGGCAAATTTGCATTTTGTCTAAGAGAATTATCGAATAATTAGCCATAAAATCTACGTAGAAGTTTATTATCGTCATTAAGAAGTTTAAATAACTTGTGCAAAACAATAATATAGCATTTTTAGAATGCGAAAATGCAAAATATCAGATAGCTTTTATGAGAAAAATAAAAATTATGCGTGTAAAGCGGTAAGCGTGGGTGGTCGAGTGACGCTAGTTTTGAGAATTATGTTATTATTTTTATCATTTATTGTACAAATAAAAGACTATAGCATTTTTAGAATGCGAAAATGCAAAATATCAGATAGCTTTTATGAGAAAAATAAAAAATTATGCGTGTAAAGCGGCAAGCGTGGGTGGTCGAGTGACGCTAGTTTTGAGAATTAAGTTATTATTTTTATCATTTATTGTACAAATAAAAGACTGTTAAGTTGATAACAGGCTTTAAAATATTTAATATTCGACGTTTACTTACCCCCGGTGTTCTCGATTGGGGTCCAAAAGGGTATTTAGTCCAGTCTAGGGAACTTTCTTGCGTTGTATCTAAAAGGACCACTGAAAGAGAAAAATAAAGAAATATGGGGTTACATAAATTGGTTAGAGACTATAAATTTGCAGAAGTAAGATGTAAAGAGTTATGGGAATTTCGATTCTCTGAAAATCTTTTTGGTCCATAGCCGGAGATCGTTTATGGAAGAGAGAAAGAGATATATGTATAAAATATAAAAGTAATATATAAATGACAACAGTCTTTTCTACGGTTTATTCGACCTCATAAGAATTTGGTAGAAAATATTTCTTTAGAATAAAACACTTCTCTATTCCAAGCGAACAGTCCCATCATAATAAAACTAAACGACTGTAAAGTACAAAAGTCCTCATCATAAATCACAAGCAACGCGAAGTGGGCGTCAAGTAATTCACCTTCCACTGTCTGTAAATCATAGCCTATAGCCCTATCCACCATATGTATTCTTAACACTTCTTGGAGAATTTCAAATCATGAGAATTCGAATTTAAATGAAATATAGCGCTCGCTCTTTTCTTCTTTATCTACGCTCCGTTGCACAATAATCGGTTGAAGAGAAAATTAGTCCAAGGAAAATGTGCAACATTAATATTATTCATTTATCAAATATGTTTTTGTTTTGTTTTAATCGGATTTTATAATAAGTTCGATCATTTATTTCTGAATTGTCTTCCATAAATCGCTTCTGGTTATTAAGAATGCTTGGCTTTAACCCTCTCCCCCGACCAATATCGAGTTTTGGGCTTTATAAATCAATCAGATTTTTTAATCGTTTTTAATCTTCGGCCAAGTGAATCGATTCATCATCATAACGTTGATCGAATTTATAAACCCTCCTCGGTGATGTGCTGCGCTTTTACATTTTAAATAGTTAATAAACGAGAGGTGGAGTCATGCAAACGACTTTTGTGCATAATGAAGTGCAGCCGGTCGTTTTTGGCAATGTGGTAGCATGTTGGAGAGCATAATGGAGACAGCGGATGATTTAATGCTAATATGATATACTGTGCTGCGAAAAAAAAAAGATTCATTTTATTTTCGTGACTTATAACGTAAAATTTCTGCTATTTTACACTGGTGCGAGTATAAAATGGAGTATATTAACCTTATTTCTTTTGCGATTATTCTGGTATCTTTATAAGCGATTTAATATCGCAACTTTAAAGTAAAGAATGTTTTCCATCATTGATGTGCTGTAGAAGTAGTCTACTTAGCAAAATAAGGAACAAGCGACTACAGTAAACAAATATGAAACTATGGATCAAATAAGCGAGTTTAGTCGCTACATAAACAACAGCAACAACAACACGAAATATGACAGCGGATAAAGATTGCATAACAATTGTTTATTTTATATTTTATAGAAATATACTATGAATTTTTCATTTTAATATTCTAAACATAAAAGTTGCATTAAAACAAATTGTTTTATAATAAATAAAAAAAAAACAACACGAGATAAATTCAAAATTTTACTTTTATTTTGTAATATCGAATATATTTTCTGATAGGAAATACATTTCTCCTTTAAGCTCATTCGAAAACAATATGAAATAATCTATTAAAAAGAAAAAAAGCATTATTATTTAAATCCTGGCTTAAATTGTAAGGAAACTCTTCAAACCACCTGCCCACTTACTCATATATTATTATTAATAACATGGAATAAACGAACATTTAATTATTACATTTTGTAAATTCATTTTATTATAAATTATGCGGGATGTTTTACATTAATCTATAAATATAGATTGATTTTATTCTCATTCTATATCTAGATATGCGGTTTGAATGACTCTGCTTACGAGAAAAATATTCCCGAAAACTGTACACAAATCGTTGGATAGCGAAACATAAATACAATGATAAAGAAAAAGTAAAAATAAATGTTCTTTAAAAGAATCTTACATAGTTACAAAAAGGAATTTTTCAATCAGAAAAAACTAGAGATGCGGTTAGATTACATAAATTAAAAAAAAGTGGCATTTTATCTGCCTTCGCTCCGCCCATACGCATATTCCTCATTGTGTGCAGCGCAATTAAACTGTAGGATATTTTAAATTTCTTCAAATGTAGATCTTAAGTAAGACTTTTTGTTTTACTTAAGATCAGTGACCATCTTTGTATGGCTGCAAACGTTTTGGGAGTCGAAATTGATCATTTAGACATTGGAATACCTTTACACTTTTATGATTATAATGGAGCGTGTGCTCTGCTTCACATTTAAGGAAAGCTATGGCGAATCATTCTTATATATTAAAATTATAATAAAAATTATATCATCATTTAATAGCTAATTAATCATTACATATAATTTTATTACTAAGATAACAACATTAAATGTGTGTTTCAGCGTATCAAAAACATGATAATGTTTGGTTAGACTATAACGCAACAATAAAAATTTAATAATAATTAAAAAATAAGATTAAATTCGCAACAAAAGTTTCAATTAAACATCTGTAAAGTGCTTTACAGTTAGTGTAATTGCATACATTCGAGTTGATTTTGTAGCAATTAGCGATATGGCTCTACCCCGAGTTAAATATTAAAATGGCCTTTCTTTAAGTTAAACAGAATAATTTTCCTTCCGAAGATTGTCCTTTCTTAGAAGACAATTAGATGCTATAAACAGTTATTTCGTATTATAAAGATTGTTAATGTGAATTATTTCGATGCTTTTCTTATGCTAGTAACCCGATAATCCAATTAAACGATTTCTAAAACTTAAGAATTCTCTATTGTATTAGTTATACTACTCAGTAAATTTAATTAGCATTGGGAGAATGAAGTGCCTACCCTCAATGTTTTCATTCGCAATTTCCATTGTAATCAGGATCGAAGGTGGGGAAGAGAAATAAGGGAAAAACTGTCAACTGTCTCTTTCTATATGGACAATACTGGAAAGGTGACAGGGAAGGCATCTGCTTGTCACTTAAAACAACGAATAAGGCAATTTGCGATTCGTTTCTAGAATAGATTCCATCTGACGTAAGAAATTAAGTTTTCTTTCCTTTCTAATTATTTTTCTGTATCGTTTCTCCGAAAAGAATCTTCTACTCTCCGGTTATTGTCCAACTCTGTCATTTCTTGACATTTTCGGATCTCGAGCATCATTAGGTATCAGTGACGCTAAAGAATTACTTGTTAGGCTTCATGTAACAGTAAGTTTACTTCAAGTTGATGGGCAAATAATTACATCTCTTTAATTACACGGTAATTACATAGACTGACGTAACGAAAAATATATCGCAACGAAACAACTTTAATCCCTAACAGTAATTACGACTCATATGCTAGATTAATCGAATTTTTTAATGACAATTAACCATTAAAAAAATTTCAACATATTTTCTATTGCTTTAAAACTTTTTCTACTTGTCAATCCAAGTCGATAGACTATTAACCGATTGATTTATTTATGGACACATAAAACAGAACTGCAGTTAAACCCATTTACCTTTAGCACCACCGAAAATATATCAAAATCCATCCCTCATCAAACACTTACAGATCAATAAACATTACATAAATATATATATATATATATGTCTAAAGCTAAATTTAATGTTTCTGTTTCATTAAAATTTCAACAAAATTGATTCTTTTACATTTTATATTCTTCTTGTTTAATTTTCGCCATAATTAAATTTTCATAACTCTTAATCGCCGTCGTTTAATAAAAATTGTCGCACGTTATATAAAAAATGCGTTATAAAAATAATTCGATTTTTTCGATAACTTAAAAATGTGAAGGTCAATTTTAGAGAAAGAATGTTTTATATAATTTTATGCAAGTTTATTTTTTTTTTCTCTCTCTCTCTCTCTCTTTCTCTCGAAATTATGCGAAGACGTTCAATAGTTGATTTGTTTTTCACATGCTCGATTCTTCAATTGAATAAAATGTTTAAAATTCTGAATATTAAAGCGTAAAAGTTGTTTTGAATTATTTCGACATGGCTGCTTTCTTCTATTCAAATGACAGCGTGGATAACGATATTAAAGTGAATAAATCGGAGAAGACAAATGGAAAATGTTATATATTGTGTTCCGAAAATTTTTAAAATCGATGTTTAAACCAATTTCCAAAGAAACAAATTTGATTTTAACTTTACTTCTTTCAATTATTATGATAAAATGATCTAATTTAAAACTATTTTTCTTCAATATATATATATATATTATTCGCGAAATAACATTGGAATAAAATTTATTCATTGCAGTAGTAAATATTGTTAAAATTTAATTATCGAAATCGCTCTTCTGTAAAAAAAAAAAAAAATACGAGGGAAAAAATTTTTTCTTCTTGGTATCCTTCGTTATTTTTAATTCAAAAGAAGATCCGAACTATATAAGTTATATAATTCAATTTGGGTGCAGTATATAGACTAATGGGCACTATTTATAATTCTTTTAAAGCTTTATTGGTTTTTTGAATGCCCTAAATGGGCCTCATGCCAGTTTTTAAATGAAGGAGCAGCCAGGGAACCTTAGCTATATTTTATAAGTTAGGGGTGTCTAAAATGGGTTAGTTGTGCCTCTAAGACGTATTTTTTTTTTCTTCTTCCTTCTTCTCGTTGCTATCTTTGAAATTTTAAACTCTTACTAAAAAATAAAAAAAAAATCGATAATTTAACATTTTTAATAAATTTATCTGGAGTCATAAATAAAAGAGGAAACGTAGGAATGAAGCATTTTCTTAAGCGAATCGGACGTGACATTATGTTAAACAGGATTAACATCAAAAACTTCACACCCGGACTTCAAACATACTAATACCATTTCTGTTATATTCCACCAACAATGTCTGCTAGTTTCAAAATCAAATAAATTCTCCAAGGTGGTTTTTCGATTGGACTCTGAAAGGATTACAGGATATAAAATTGCCATTCCAGGCGAAAGAAAGAAAAATGAAAAATTGACGTGATAGATCAGATATTAATACTTTCTCAAATAAAATCTTTATTTTTTCTTTTCGATAAATAAAAACTCGGAAATTTTCAATAAATATGATTAAAATCCTTCGAATGTTTCAAAGAAGGAATGAAGTCGCTTCTTGATTATGCGACTATATTAGCGAGAGTTTAGTTCTTACTGTGCCTCTCCTGTGGGTACATCGGTACATATGAGAGGAAATAAAAGTGCCCCGTGTCCACATCAAGGTCTGCAATATTCGTCTGTTCGTCCTAGTACACCATCATTAGTGATGTCCTATGTTCATGCATATTTCAAGAGTCTGCAGATGTTCGTCTGTGTCACAGGACCATTTCGTTCTCCTATGCCTTTGTTACGTGTCTGGACACCTCCAACAATAAAACGATTACATGTCACTATTTTAGGACAGTAATAGCCTTATTAGCTATTTTAAATTCGCTCGGATTGCATTCGGATATTATTTCCACTCGAATCAACTAAACGTCATTTATAATCGCTTCGAAATACGCTTTAATAGCTTTGTTCGTTTAAAAATAACATTTCTATCTTACCAAACTCTTCCCATGTTAAGACGTTCGAGTTGCTTTTTAATGACCGTTTCTATCGATAATATAAATATAAACAGATACAATTACGTCCTAAACTATAAATATGTGCATTTTTATAAAAATTTTGTAGAAATTTCGATCGAAAAAATTTCAAGAACTAGACTAAAGTTACTCGATAATAAGTATTAACAGTATCGATTCGAATTAATCGATTTTTAATATTATACAAATTGTTAAAAATCGGAGATTATTTATATAATTAATAAAGAATTTTCTATACGGCAACGTAACAAAGCAAACTTCGTCTGTTTAATTAATAACAATTATTTTTAATTAAATACATATATTTTGTATCAGAGATTCGTTTAAATACATATAAACTAATGGAGACGTGAGAGCGGTTAGTTATAATTTGCTGCTTAAAGAATTTTAGTTAAAAGTCATTATTTGTAAGATTTTTCTATAATAGAAGAAACATTCTTCAACATTGCTACACATTAATGTAGAAAAAATTTCAACGAACACTAAATTAGAGAAGATGGTGCCTGGGGGAGCACATCACTGTCGTTGGGAAGGCAAACGGCGCTCACACATTTGATTCAATTGTGTAACCATGGTAACGCACATAGTGGAGCTGAGCTGCCTCTAGCACAGACGTTAGTTTGTCTACCTTGCAATCTAAAATATTCAGGTGCACAACTAGAATATTTACCAGACTTCTGATGAAACAGAAGTTTTTCCAGAAAGTATGAAAGAAAGATGACAGCAATATCTGCACAATGTCTATTGTTTCTGTTCCGTTTATTGTAAATTTTTATAGTTCCCTCGAATATTTCGAAGAAAATAAGCGGAGCGAAATGGATATAAAGGTTAAGAAATGTTTCGGATGCTTTCTCCAAACTTAAGTACGTTTTACTACTCCACCGATGAAAATATTCGGTAATTGTTTTATTTGTCATCATTTTTTTTTCGCGAAACTGCATAAAATATATTCGTTCGAATACTCTTAATAAAGAATATCGAGTGAATATCTGTTAAATATGTAGGCTCTACGATAAACATTAGTTAAATGAGAGAGAACATTCTACTTATTATTATTATTGCCTATCTTAAAAAGATTAGAATCGCACAAAGAATAAAATAGTTAAGAGTTAATTGCTTCGTGACTCATTATAGACTCCCATAAAAGTATCGAAAGAAAAACTTACGGCTTTTCCCAGACATTTGGTTGTCCCAATAGGATGATACTTTCGAGACATTGAGTTATACATCACAGAGAAGACCACAAAAGCACTGCAGGAGTCAGCAATGATGGGGAAGAGAAGTAATTGCTTAACTTTAAGAATTTGTCCCGAAGCTTTGCTTCTAGACAAAACCCTAATTGATATTCGACATTGGAAGTTAGCAAGAAAAATATCAATAATTTTTTTTTAGCCTAACAGGTTCTCTTGTGCATTGTATAAGAGTAGCGCTTCTTGTCAGTGATGTGTGTTCTTAGTTTGTTTGTGATATAACAAATAAAAAAAATCGATTCGTGTCGTAATGTAGAGCTTATATCTTAATCGTAGAGGAAAGAGCGCAACTTAATTTGCGGACGATGAAATCTTGTTAAGGCAAATCAATCACGGTTATAAAATCTCAAACACGATGCTTAATTATATTTTAAACAAATTGAAGCGCACTAATGAATGTGCGATGTTTAAAAACAAAAATAAAAAACGTCTCTGCAGTTGAAAACGGGTGGAATTCATTCCTGATATTATCAAAAGTTTATTTCACCCTTTTTTTTAGATTTTTCGAGTATAGAGTCGGCATTGGATGTCATCGGCACACATGGAAATTTATCTGCAAGATGCGGTTTCAAGTTGGTTGAATTGGTACATTGTGATAGCGTTTCTATAGAAGTGTCCATATATCCTGCTTCTATGAAGGATACTAAGAATACTGTTCAATAAGGCCGATAAGTTTGGGGCGTGTGGTTGGCCATATTGTTACTAACAACCGCTGTCTCACCGCACTTTTCTTGTCTGCCCTATTGATCTGGTTGCAGTCACCTGTGCAGCCATCTGGTCTATCTACCTCAGGGCAAGAGAATTATGCAAGAGAATAACTACACAGGGAACCCATGGCATTGTAACCAGAAAGAAACTATACCTCATAACTATCTTCCCTTTCCCCTATACATCATAAACGGTTTTGCACATAAATAAGATTGTAGGGATTCACAGAGTTTCAATAAAGCTTACTGGAGGTTTTTTGTGAACAATAGCCTTTTAAAATATTCATTTGAGGGCCAAATATATATAATATAGAATTTTTTACCGTTACGATGTGATTATGATATTTATTTTGCGTTATCCAACAACTGTGATATTCATTCTTTATAATCCGAGGTTAATTTTTTCGATTCTGGTTCATCGCCTTATCATTGTGATGTGTAATAGCTGGTGTGGTGTAGAGGAAGATGATGCTACCAAAACTAATGATCCTTTATATCCCGTCTAACATGTGGTCTTCTTACAACTGGAATCATCACTCAAACCAGCTTTATCCTTTCCACTCTTTAAGAATGTAAGCAGAGAATGCTCGAAGGTTTTTGTTTTTTATTTTGTTGAAAAAAAAACATGATTTTTAATCTGAGAGGTTTTATTATTTTATATGTCGAATTTTAAAAATTTGCTCTTTAATTAATCACGAGTTTAAATTAATCACATGATTAGCATCGAAAATATGATTGGCTATCGCGTGCAAACGTCGCATGAAAATAATGTTAGCGCGTTAACTTCTCTTCCAGAAAAGGTTTTAAATTAATTTACTGCCGAATACAACAAATGATTTGTAAGATTAAATGCCAACATCTTCCGCAAATTAAAAGCTAATAAAAAAAAACTCTTATTCATTCATTATTGACACAGAAGAAAAAGAGATACGTCTTAACAAAACCCAAATGGCTGAAAGGAAGTTAAAAAAAAAAATTTCTCGTGGAGACGACTGAGTTAAGTGTGTTTGATTCATGTGACTACTTAAGCAGGCGTTTATTTACGTTATCGCCAAGTTAAGTCTAGAAAAGAGACTTGTGTGCTTTTTATTTTTAAAAAAGTCTAGATTAGAAACGTGTTGCTTTATATCGCATATATAAACAATTTTTCGTTTAATCTGGATACTAAACTTAAAGAGAATTGCTTACTTTTTATCTATTATCAGCCTTCAATTGTTTATTAGCGATGAAATAAAGTAAGAAAGAAAGAAAAAAAAAATAGTAGATTTAAGATATTCTTATTTAAGTTAAAAGGAAATTCTCGAGAATGCTTACTATAGATAGAATTTTGTTACTTATTTAAGATCTCATTCTTTATAAATGAAATTATCCAGATAACAGTGAGAGTTGTTTGAAAGAAAACAAGATTTGGTGTTTATACAGTATATCGTTGGCAGCTTCGGTCTTAAGTTACATAATATTACTAACTAAGATTGTATTTTTCCATCCCATAATAGGCAGAGCAGACAAGAATGTTTTATCTGTTGCGTCCATCGAATAGGTTCAAGGCCACAGAGTTAGGTAAATAGTCTCCATGCCACCCCATCTGGCAAGCAGTATTCGGCCAATGTTGACCTCTTCACAAACTAGAATATAAAAGTATTAAGGAATTTCTGTTTACGAATGGCGGTTCTTCGTTAGTAACCTTTGAAACAAGTATGTAAAATAATTCCGAAAAAAAAAATTACCGTATACAGTGTTTACGTTGCTTGCAAAACAAATTGCATTGAGTCATATGTGTAATTCTAGACGTTCTCTTAACAAGCAGAGAATGTCCTTTGTAATGGGGAGATTGACGCAATTCAGAAGCGAACGATTATGAAAAGAATCTACCTGTTACATATGGATGGAGTTGGGAACATTGGAGAGTCTCTTTTGATAGAAATGTCTTTCCGTGGGAAAGAACGTCAAACAATTTCGAATGACGTTGCATGATGAAGTCACAACAGCTGGTTGTGGACACCTTATTCTCACCTCCATAATTGACGCATCAATGAATTCTTGTTCCTGAATGTGCCAATGCCATATTAATTTTAAGTATCAGATTATTCGTGGAATTATTAAAATATTAAAACACTAATTAGACTACAGGAAACAGTATTAAAGGACAAAGAAGTTCTTTGCTACTTGCATAGTTAACTAACCATAGTGGATTCTACTCACTACCCGAAGATTTCAGATGCGACAATAAGCATGGAATTGTAATCATACGACAATTAAGGAATACACGAGAATAAGCGACAGATTAGTCGATACGAATGATAAGAAATATCGAAATCCCGAAACATCCGTCCACGAAACCTCGCAAAATAAACCGAGACATAAATAATGCGACGAAACATTGATTATGGTAATTATACTATAGAAAACTGGAATAGAAAATAGGATATTAGATAAATAAACGTTGGATTACATCGTTACGAATGGGATTTGGAGATATAAAAGGAGGAGACACATCAACATGGTCTGAACGAAAAAGCTTCTTGCGTCAGTAGCCTGCTAATTACTGGCAAGTATCGACGAGCCTGTAATAACTGTTTCTCTGCACTTTTATTGTCCACTTGAAGGGAGTTTAGATAAGCAGAGGAGCTGTTAAAGTCTCGACTGATCCCGTAAAGTGACACTGGACGGGATTGTGTCTTCTGAATGGACTGAAAGATAAGTGGCAACGTGCTATCGACGATGCCAATGTATCCGGGTTGCAGTCAACGTGAAAACCCAGAGATTGCAAGAAAATTTGTCCACAGCTACCAAAGTTGAAAATCGAACCATTTTATTGATTGAAGTTAAGACGGAAGAAAATTGAGTTGTGTTTTTGTCTTAAGTTTCTATGTGGTATAACCAGGAATATTCTTCGCTCTAAAAAATCGAGTAAAAACTCCGATCGATAATCTTTTCAGCCAGTAAAAATTAATAAAATCGCTAGTTAATTTTAAACAATCAAAACAAATGTTTTAGACTATTTAATCTTCAAATTTTTAACTTTAACAAATAACAAATTCTCATTAATTTTTTATAATTTACGAATGCATAATTATATATCAGCATTTAAAAGAAAAAAAAACAAGATAAACTCTATCAATAGAACGAGACAAATTTTTTTTTGTTGTTTAAAATATTCTAATAAAAACAAAAATATATTTTATTATCCCGATGACCTTCAACTCCCGAAGATGTAGTAGTGAAAATGTTTAATTCAACTCAGTTAAGATCTTAAAAGTTGATCTGTACTTGGACCCCTTTAATCAGATCCAATCACTTGTCAAACATGTCAACTCCGTTCAGACTATTAAGCTTATAGACTAATAACTAATTGGTAGAATTTAAACAAACAGATATATTTAAAAATTTCATTATATATATCTGCTAACAAGAATCTATAATAAAATATTTATAATAAAACATTACCGCAATAAATCTATCGTAAAAATTATTGATATAGACCTAAGGTAAATAAATAAACCGAAAGAAAAATAGCATCAAGTTAGATTAAAGTGAAATATAATCTGATTTTCTTTTATCGATTATCCTTATCCGTTTTCACTGTCTACGGCAGTTAGTTCGTGATATTTTTTTTTTAAATTATCCGTTAAAATTATGCAAAAATTATTTGAATATAAAATTGATTTCGCTTCCAGTTTTCGACATTCTCCTTAAGAAATAGAGATAAAAATGGAAAATAAAATTTATAGGATTTAAATAGGAAAAGTAATGACAAATTATGATTCGCTACACTTATAATTTCTTATTAACTAAACAAATATTAAAGCCGATCTGAAAAATTCCATTTTCCAAGTCTTCAAATATGCTCGATGGAAAAAAAATAATAAAAAAAAATTTATTCTACTGCTTGAAGCAATATATAATTACTTTCTTACATTTACTCCGTGTAATGTTCTCAAACTAATATCGATCTAATATTAGCTCTACTTTATATTCTTAATGGTTCTTGTAAATTATTTTACGGAATGCAGCCTAAAGGAAGAAGACGTTTGGAGGATTCTTCTAACAACCCAATCCACTTTAAGTTGATCTGTTTAAAAATAGAGAATATGGGATTATCAACAGATCCTATTATCTATCTAAGTCATTAGTCATATGCTTAATAAACCTTACTCGTTGGTAAGATTGCTCACTGCCAGCCTTATTCATTTTGAACCAAGTTAAACTTAATTTATGTAGACAAACCAAAACTCAATAATCATATTAGTTCGCATAATATGATTAAATCTTGCAAAATTTTGATTCCTATCATTTACGTAAAAGACATAATCCAGTCACGGATTTGATGACGTCATTAATACTCGGATTATGGCTGGAATCAAAGAAGAAATATTATTTTTTCGTCCGTAAATATTTTAAATGGCAAAATTTGAGAACGGTAACGGGAAAAAAGATAGAGAAAAATTCTTAAAATAATTATAAAGTATATTAAATAAATTAAAAACAAAAGATTAAGATTTATACAAAGAAGAAATAATTAGACCCTCTATCTGCTTCATTACTCGGAGTAATAAAAAAAATAAGAAAATAAATAATTCGAAAGATTCATTATTGTATAGGATTAATGGATATATCCAATAAAACTTAATAAATTGCTGGAAGGCAAAACGGGTATTATTGTGACAAAAGGAAAAAAACCAATTAACTTTTAACGTAAACAAAGATGCGAAAAATAAATTGTGATATTAATAAATTATCTCTGATCACGAAAGATGTAAACTTGGCATTCGCTCTTTTATTATTATTATATATATATTTTTTTTTTTCTAAATAAAAGTTAATATGAATTTTAATTTATTTTACTTTAATGGAAAATTCTTACTTTTTATGAACTATTAAAATATGAATAAAAGTTAAAAAACGACTCGAGAATTAAAAATATATAAAAACGAATAAAACACAAATTATATATTATAATAAATTTCTCTCTAAACTTTAAATGAGGTTATAGAATCTTCTGGCTAGACGGAAAAAATAAAATATTGACAAAATACAGAAGTACAGCTATATTTACGATTCTACATAATACATAATAGTTGCCTATCTAGATATAATCTATTTATGGCGTATAAATAGCTTTGTTTAAGGATTCGGGTCGATGCTATTAATTCATAGATGGATGGACATCGATCATAACTCTACTCTTTATATTTAGATCCGCAATATATATAGTGTTCCTATTTAGGATGAAGTGCCATCCGATCAGGAAAATAGGCTACTCTCCTTGATTATATAGCCTACAATCACGATATGATCCGTTGGTCATGTTTCTTTTCGAGACGACTTCCATTCTTTGCAGATGATTTGGCATCATATTTTTGAAATCAAAAGACTTATATAATATTACAGAATTTTATTGTTTTAATGGCAACAATATTAAATGCATTATTATGAAATTTTATTCTCATAACCCAGTTACTATTGTTTAAACTGCTGGAGTATCGAGTTTTTTTTTTTTTTTTTGTATTATTTTTATTAATATATTTTGTATCGAGTTTTTTTTTTTTTTTTGCGTGTTCATTTTTAAGTTAAAATTCGATTATTGCGAATCGTTTGATTATCTAGAATTTATGGAACACAATAATCATGCAAATTATAGGCATTATTACTGCTTACAGTGCTCTGAAAGTGATACGAGTATCGAGTTTTATGCATACAAATTTTTGAGTCAAAATCGATTATTACGAATTAGGGCCGTGCGATGGCATCGATTGTCGATTATTAATCGATGGAT